>RQTK01000338.1:11409-124741 GCA_003991915.1 Elysia chlorotica | reverse complement strand
TTGAAATATTATGTGTTGTTAATTATTTTAACACATGTTTATAAATTAAAACCCGTTAAAATGGCGATAATTTGAGTAATAATCAAATAAACTTATTTTGTTTCCACTCAAAAGCGTTTATCCTTTGTTTTTCTTTATTATTGTATCGTAAATTACCCGTCGGCACCAAGGGGCAATAATCGAAAAAATGATCCTCACTCTGTAAATAGGAAAAAACTCCAAGTCGTTTATCTTTCTTTCTACATCTTTGATAAAACTTTAACAGGCTCTCACTCCCACTTTCTTTCTCCCTGTTTCCCCTCTCTCTCTCTCTCTCTCTCTCTCACACTCATTATGGTCCTGTAGTTCTATTAGTACATGTGCTAAGACAATGGGGACAAGTGCAGGCCTGAGCCTACATGTATAACTTAAATACTATACTTTATCACCCTCTCGTTCGGTCTCAGTTACTCTCTATCTTTCTCGTTCTCATCTTCCTCTTTATCTTTCTCTCTCTCTCTCTCTCTCTCTCTCTCTCTCTCTCTCTCTCTCTCTCTCTCTTTGTGTTTCTTTATCTACTTAGTTGGTCGTCTGGGTGGCTCTCCTGCTGCCGTGCTGTCACTGTGTCAAACCTCCCGCCACCAATACTATTACTGGTACCAGTACTACAGTAGTAGTTGTGTTTGGTGTCTCATGTTTGTTGTTAATGGTATGAATGATCATTGCGCCGTGTTGGCGAGTGCTGAAATTGGGAACTGTGATTGGTTGTTGATGTTCATGCCGTTAGGTGTCATGGTCTGGAGAGTGTGTATCCAATATGTTTCCTTGTTGGTGAGGGTGAATGTGTCTGCTGTGATAAGTTGGTCGATGGGTGTGATGTTAAGGTCTTTTATGGTGTGCCCAGGGAGGTTAAAGTGCCTAGCTACCGGTTATTTTCGGTCGTTGTTGATGGCGAATCTGTGATTTGTGAAGCGATTGCGCAATGTTTGTGATGTTTGTCCTACATATTGTTTGTTGCATTTGGTGCAGGCGATTAGGTATATGACGTTGTGTGATTTGCAGGAAAGGTTGTGGGTGATGTTGTGTGTCTTGCCATTGGTTGAGGATTGGAATGTGGAGGTGGAGGTGATATATGGGCATGTCATGCATCTGGTGACATTGCAGGGGGAGCTGCCTGTGTGTGTGTTGTTCGTGGGTACTGTGGAGTGTACTAGTGTATCTCTGAGGTTGCGCGGTCTGCGGTATGATGGCATGGGTAGGTGTGGGATGGCTTTCCTGCATCTGTCCGATGAGTGGAGGAGTGGAAAGTATCTTCTGAGGATAGATGAGATGTTGGGGAGTGCTGGGTTGTATGTGATGACTAGTGGGACTCTGGATGTTTGTTGTTGTGTTTTGGGGCGTCTCTGTATGGCTAAGTTGCGTGGTGTTTGTGTGGCTTTCTCAATGGCGGCTACTACTACTACTACTACTACTACTACTACTACTACTACTACTACTACTACTACTACTACTACTACTACTACTACTAAACAAACAAAAACAAAAACAAACCGAAAAAAAGGAGAAGAAAAAAAGCAGAGGTTTACCGTATGTAGGTTTGTAACAGGAGACGTGATTGGTTGGGCTAAAATAAGAAGGGAGGTCACCTTGTTTACTTCTTGCACATGTGGATTCTACTTTCACTTTCTCAATTAATCTATTATTATCTCAAACAGAATGCAGATGAACAGTTGAACACTGAACGAGTGACCGGCAACCGCTTTCAACACACCATCACCGTGTCTAGATAAGTTATATCTAAATCTAGATCTGCTGCAAAACATACATACTAGATTAAAGTCTGTAAAGATCTGACGAACAAACACAAAGATGGCTCAGGGAGAGTTGAGTGACGCTGCTATGAAATTTGTAAATGAATTGGAGATGGAAATGATGGTTGATATGTACAACAGGTGGGAATTAGATCTAGATCTAGATTAATTGTATCGGTATTATATTCTATATTTCTAAAAGTAGATATTATGATTAAGTGGTCCCCACTTTCGGAAAAAATAAAACTTAAATAGAGCCATTGGATATTGTGTTTGAGTTATATATAAGTCCTTTCTTTGTCCTCTCCGCATGCAACTCTCACGATATTTTAACATAACGATGCTAAGTAAAAATTATAACCGCTACGCTTAAGTTGATGGTATGCATCTGTTTTTACGACGTTCGCATAGTAAAGTTAAGATAACAGACTGCCAACCAGTAGATCTATGATTTCACATATATTTTAATGTAGACTCTAGATCATTTCTATGCATTGCCGATTGAGGATAAAAATATACGAAATCAAAAACATATTTTTTAGAACCAGTTCTACGCACACTGTGTTTTTTGAAAGTGTGATTTAATATATTTACGAGGGGTGTTCACTATGTTCTTAGCATGACAATGAAGGAATAAACCCAAGAGCCAGAGACTTAAAATTTGGCACTTACATTTATTTCTCTACATAGTCACCCTGCATAGTTACACATTTCTGCCACCTGTCCTTGAGAGTAAAACGTGTCATTTTGCGCTTGAAACCACTCTTCCACAGCAGAAATCGCATCTTCAATGTCTTCAAAACGGCGCCCTTTTATGGATTTCTTAAGGTTTGGGAACAGACAGAAGTCTGATGGAGCTAAATCCGGTGAATATGGTAGATGGGGAAGAATTTCATAGCCACACTGATCAGCTGTCTCAACGGCTTGTCGTGCTCGATGAGCAGGAGCGTTATCATGCAAAAGCAGGACTCCGTTTCGAAGCTTTCCCCGTCTTCTTCTTACTAATTCAGATCTCAGTCTTTTTAGCAACCCTGAATAATACTCTCCAGTGATTGTTTTCCCCTTTTCCATGTAGTCAGTCATTATGATGCCCTCACAGTCCCAGAAACAAGACAGCATGACCTTGCCACTTGATTGTGTGACCTTTGCTTTCTTTGGTGGGGGCGATGAGGGTCTTTTCCATTGCATAGACGCGTTTTTCGGCTCTGGATCGAATTGATAGATCCAAGTCTCATCCATGGTTGCAATTTTCTGAAAGAACAAGTCGTCATTTGCTTCTAACCGAAGAAGATGTTTGCAACAATCAGCCCTCTCTTTCTTCTGATCAGCGGTCAATAACCTTATGAGGTGATCATGAAGAATCTTTTCAACTGAACCTACGCTGATCCTGGTTTCACTTGCTAACTGTTTGACTGTTATTCGCCTGTCCTGCTTTACTAGTCCCTCCACAGTGGACACGTTTTTCTCAGTCACAACAGATGAACAAGAACCGGTTCTCCGCAACCCAGCCGTGACGCACTTGCCCCGTTCCTGTGTTGGCCCTGATGGGCATTTAGGAACTACTTTTCAGATTCAGATTCAGATGTTGGCCTGCCTTCGCGAGGTTCATCCATCACTGACAAAAAGCCAGATTTGAACTTTCTCACCCAATGAGTCACCGTACTGTAGTTAGGGCACTTTTCAGCATAAACTTCTACCATCTGTTGATGAATTTCCGTGGGGGTTTGTCCTTTTAAGTGAAGGAATTTGATGACAGAGCGATATTCAACGGCCTCCATGGCAGACAATTTGTAAACAACAAATGACAACTTCCTAGGCGTTGTTTTACTTGATGCGCTAAAAGGTGCAGAAAAAAAATTCCGATTTTCCCCAAATTTTGCATTCCGTGTTCAACATAGATGATCTAGCTACCCACAAATTTCTTTCTTTTCTATAACTGCTTCAAGGTCAAGCTAAGGACATAATGAACACCCCTCGTATATTGGCTCAGCTGGAACCAGTGACAATGAAAGACATGTCCAGAATGTAAAAGTAAAGTCTGACAACAGTGAACAATCAAGACTGAATATGTACATGCAGAATATGCAGATGTCTATTGAGGAGTTTGTTAGTAAAGAGCGTGAGCCCAAGGAAAAGGCAAAGGAGAAAAATTACAAGAAGATACAATTAGGGATGAAGAACTGATGGTGGAGTTCATTTCAGACATGAATCTATCTATGAATTCTTCTACCACCTTAACTCAAACCTTCAAATTAATGTTTCCAGACTCAGAAATTGCACTTAGGTTTCAATTTGGACATACGCCACGAAGACAACAGCCATTATCAAAGACAACAAAACATAAAACGTTACATCTAGAGAGAATGAAAAAAGGTCCTTTTTCTATTGCCACAGATGCTTCATATAATTTGAACTCAAAATTATCAAGTTTTGTTCGCAGTGTGGATCCAGGGACTCTTACTGTCATTGCGGAGGTTGTTTCTTTTCCAGTACTTGTTGCAAAAGTGGACTTAAAAATTACCTTACGGCTACGTTTTTTATTATAAAAATATAGTGTTTTTTTTTAATAAATGTAACAAGAGAAAAAAGAGCCCATTAGAAAATCGGGCGGGGTGTTAATATTAATTTTTATATGATACGCAATTCTTTGTTAACTATCGGTAGTCTACCGGGATGATCCACAATAGCCTATCAATTTACTTAAGTCCGTCACCGTGGGGGTTTATACGCCCTAGATCAAAGAAAATTATGATGAATCCTGGTGCACATACATAAGTATTTACATTTTGTTATAGACAATCCATTTTTTACCATCGGCATGCTTTTATTGATATAATTATACCACTCAACGCTCTATGAATTAAATAGATACTTTTTAAACTGCGAAAAAAATAAAAGGCTGAACTTCTCTAATTCTCTCTTCTTTAAGATTATATTAACCTTCCACCCTCTCACAATATCCGTTTTCACACTTTATTCCTTGGACTTCGTCAGTATAATGTGACCAACTGGTGTCATGGTATCCCTGCCCTATCTCGTGTGTGTGGTTGGGCTAAAATAAGAAGGGAGGTCACCTTGTTTACTTCTTGCACATGTGGATTCTACTTTCACTTTCTCAATTAATCTATTATTATCTCAAACAGAATGCAGATGAACAGTTGAACACTGAACGAGTGACCGGCAACCGCTTTCAACACACCATCACCGTGTCTAGATAAGTTATATCTAAATCTAGATCTGCTGCAAAACATACATACTAGATTAAAGTCTGTAAAGATCTGACGAACAAACACAAAGATGGCTCAGGGAGAGTTGAGTGACGCTGCTATGAAATTTGTAAATGAATTGGAGATGGAAATGATGGTTGATATGTACAACAGGTGGGAATTAGATCTAGATCTAGATTAATTGTATCGGTATTATATTCTATATTTCTAAAAGTAGATATTATGATTAAGTGGTCCCCACTTTCGGAAAAAATAAAACTTAAATAGAGCCATTGGATATTGTGTTTGAGTTATATATAAGTCCTTTCTTTGTCCTCTCCGCATGCAACTCTCACGATATTTTAACATAACAGAGCTGCCTACCCTCCCGCTTTTGGCGGGATTATCCCGCTTTTTGGGATTCATCCCGCTTTCCCGTGCACGTGGTGCAAAATCCCGTTTTTTACATTTACGGGACGTATCTGGTTGAAAAAATACGTATTTGACGGTATTCGGCTAAAAATCGGGTCTCCCGTCCATCACTCAGTAGTTGCTGCCATTTTCGGCAATAACGCCCGGTTAGCGTAGCCGTTAACACCACCCATTCAACGTCTCATAAGAGGCGTAGGGATCGACCGAGTCTCTTATCAACTGGTTCATTTAACGTTTACTTGCGGCTCTTTTCGGTAAAAAATACGGTAAATAGTGTACCACTATATCGGCAATTATGCTTCCGCCGGCGGCGATCTGTCCATCCGGGAATCCCATAGCTTTGTTTACTACTGCTAGGCAGAGGGTTTGTTTCCAAGAATCCAGTTTTGGGGCGACAAGTTAGACTGATTTAGACCTCAAACCAAAATTGATTTAGACTTCAAACCATCTTCGCTGTCAAGCGCCGGTCCCCTTAGAGTTCTCACTCTCATGATCAGATAAACAATTTTGTATTTTGTAGGGCTAGGCACAATCGCGGCTACTCTTTCACACAGACACACACACACACACACACACATCTCCTTTGGGCGGCGCATTATTGCATGTGCTCAAAGATGTTACATACCGCACAAGATCTTCTGTCCACTCTTGTTGGTTATTGTATATTAAAATATCAAGAAAAATTGGCTACTTAAAAAAGAAATAATTATTACTAGGCTAAATTACTTTAATTCTCTTCACAGCTTTCACTTCTCAATATAAATCTTGCTTATAATCGTCGTCGGGATTCGGGAAGATAGATCTGAGCTTAATCTAGATCTGGTATTTTAAACGGATGATTGCTGTTGCCTGTCGCTAATGTGTTGCAACTCTAGCCAAACTGATGCCACCGTTATCGATTAGAATAATTATTATTGTTAAAAAAAATGTTTGATGATGATCATTTTAATTACCCTCATGGATATCTAGATTTCCGATAATTTTCGTACATTTACGATCTTTTCGGCGACACCCGATTTGCGGTATTCCCCGTTACATTGCCGATGGAATAGATACATGTACATCCAAACAAACCTATCTGTCGTTCCGAAGTGACACTACATCTTATAAAGGTGAATCTAGATCTAGATCTTAATATTATAAATCTAGTTTGACATACGATGGTATAGATCTACATCTAGATCTAATTCTGATAAAAACCGAGAGCTAGTGTAGTTGATCTTGAGGGGCGAACTGGCTCAAGTGACAGAGCGTCTGGTTCTCAGTGCTTAGTTTGAGGCCGACGGTGGGCAAATTAAATGTCGGATTTGTACCCTACTAGTTACTTCAGTCAATTCAGTCAATGACAATGGTATTAGTTCCAATTGCTTTGGGCAAGCTAGAAAGTTTACATTCTTTATTCAACCATCTTAAAATATTATATTTAGTTTATGCAAAGCCTGGAAAATGCTGTTTCTGACACTCGAGATAAAAATTAACAAAATTTCAACAACAAAAAACAAACAAAAACACACACATTCTCCCAAAAAAGGAAGGAAAAAAAATGCTTTTTTAAAGTTATGATTAAGCATACAAGTGTCTAAGTCAATATTGATAGCTGAACTAAATAAGCTTGGCCAGCGATTAGGTTTATAGTGACTAACCACGCTAAAAATCTGTATTTGCTTTCTCAAAAGTTGGTAGCTATGCTAATGTTTTACAGGTTAACAAAGGCGTTCTTTTTGTTTGACTTCACTGCTGTAGATTCATAGATTCTAGACTAGATTTCTAAGTTAGCCAACTCTTACTTAGTCTTAGTGGGCTCTAGTAGGCTAGATCTAGACTAGTAGTAGTTAGTAAGTGATGTGTCTGTAAGTGCGGAGTTGCGCAAAAAATCCCTCTTTCTTAGTCAAATTCCTGCTTTTTGGTTTTCAAAATCCCTCCAAGTTGCCTCTGGAGGTAGGCACCTCTGTTTAATGATACAATTAAAATTGAATAATTATATGCAACTCTCACGATATTTTAACATAACGATGCTAAGTAAAAATTATAACCGCTACGCTTAAGTTGATGGTATGCATCTGTTTTTACGACGTTCGCATAGTAAAGTTAAGATAACAGACTGCCAACCAGTAGATCTATGATTTCACATATATTTTCAACGGCCTCCATGGCAGACAATTTGTAAACAACAAATGACAACTTCCTAGGCGTTGTTTTACTTGATGCGCTAAAAGGTGCAGAAAAAAAATTCCGATTTTCCCCAAATTTTGCATTCCGTGTTCAACATAGATGATCTAGCTACCCACAAATTTCTTTCTTTTCTATAACTGCTTCAAGGTCAAGCTAAGGACATAATGAACACCCCTCGTATATTGGCTCAGCTGGAACCAGTGACAATGAAAGACATGTCCAGAATGTAAAAGTAAAGTCTGACAACAGTGAACAATCAAGACTGAATATGTACATGCAGAATATGCAGATGTCTATTGAGGAGTTTGTTAGTAAAGAGCGTGAGCCCAAGGAAAAGGCAAAGGAGAAAAATTACAAGAAGATACAATTAGGGATGAAGAACTGATGGTGGAGTTCATTTCAGACATGAATCTATCTATGAATTCTTCTACCACCTTAACTCAAACCTTCAAATTAATGTTTCCAGACTCAGAAATTGCACTTAGGTTTCAATTTGGACATACGCCACGAAGACAACAGCCATTATCAAAGACAACAAAACATAAAACGTTACATCTAGAGAGAATGAAAAAAGGTCCTTTTTCTATTGCCACAGATGCTTCATATAATTTGAACTCAAAATTATCAAGTTTTGTTCGCAGTGTGGATCCAGGGACTCTTACTGTCATTGCGGAGGTTGTTTCTTTTCCAGTACTTGTTGCAAAAGTGGACTTAAAAATTACCTTACGGCTACGTTTTTTATTATAAAAATATAGTGTTTTTTTTTAATAAATGTAACAAGAGAAAAAAGAGCCCATTAGAAAATCGGGCGGGGTGTTAATATTAATTTTTATATGATACGCAATTCTTTGTTAACTATCGGTAGTCTACCGGGATGATCCACAATAGCCTATCAATTCACTGTGGTTTGTTATTGACTTTGTTCGTCCAGACAACACATTGTCTATCCTCATCTTCTGACTTGCATGTCATTAACAACAATGGAGAGAACTAGATCTAGAATAAAGTTCTATTTTTTATTTTAAGCGTGTGATCTTACTTGATCAACACAACAGTAATGTTATCTACATGTATGTGATTTTATAAACAAGTAGTGGTGAGTCATTCAAGCCTTGATTGTCGGTTCATTTTGCAATGTTGTGAGCAGATTGACTTGTTTTTTGGTCATGTACCAGGATTTTGATGATTATTAGCCTTATTTAGAACAGATTCTGTGTAGTCAGTGGTTTATTTAGTGATAGATATTCTACTTATCAGTTGTGGCCAGTCTAGATAGGGTTCTGAACATTGTGATCGGATACTGACACTGATGGCAACCTGTGCTTTCTACTTTCTAGTCCAGGCGCATTAGCTGGTTTTAGAAACAGTGGAAAGAACTCAAAATTGCTTGTCCTGTAAGCAGCTACAATTGAAATAAAGAAAGCCAAGATGTTCCAATCCCTTATGTGGCTAGAAGTGAAAGTAGTTGTAAAAATTGATCCCATATAGTGTTGTTGAGTCAATTATGAAAATTGATGTAAAAAAGGAAAACACTGCACGTGCTCTCCAAACATCTCTGAGGGCCATATTTAGGAGCTAAAATTACTAAATTTCTTCAGCTTATGGGGGCTGCTGACCCCCAGACTACCAACCGGGCGTTGCCCATGACCCACTGGGGGCCTTTACGGTCCCCAGACCCCCATGCTGAAAATCAGTGGATTTCATCGAACTTGAGTGGAGAAGAATCGAAATTGTGTCTTGGCTGGATGTACTCTTCATTTTGTACATTTAGCATCAGAGAAAGGAGCTCATCTGCTGCCATATCAGCCAGCCTACTTCTTAATTGACATTTTTTTATTACATGAAGAAGAGCTGTGTCAGGCAAAGAAACTTAAGCAGATGGCAAGAGTATTTTAGCCAAGAGCAGAGGAAAGTACTGAAGCATGTTCCTGCAAGATGGTTAAGCATTTACAGGTGTATATTTAATAGGCTTGTAGAGGACTCACACCCCCTTTGCTTTCAAAAAGAAAAACAGAAGACAAGGCTAGGCTCAGCTACACAACGAAGCTAAAGCAATTCATGATGTTTTGAAGTCTGAGACAGCCAAACTTTGTACTCTGTTCATGCAAGGCACAGTTATTCAACCCATTCTTGACTGCCAATCAATCAGATGTACTAAAGGTGTGCAAGTTGGTGTGAGAGATTCTTTAGCAAATTTTGTCACACCAAGTGCATGCTGCTTCAAAAGAGCTTTTGATGTTGAGTTTGATCTGACGTATAATATCAAAGACCCCAAAGAAGTTTATCTTGGGTCTGAAGCAGATAAATTCATCCAAGAAAAAAAAATGCACAAAGCAGAAGAAAGAGATTTCCAAAAGTATGCCATAGAATACTTCAAAAGTATCTGCAAAAAGGACAACCTGCCACATGATGGCAAATTTGTCAACAAATGTATAAAAAAATTTTTTTTAAACCTTTGCTGAGACTAGAAGATGGCATATGTATGGATAGAGTATTCTTCTGCTATTGGGATACTATTTAAAATAGTTTGCATGACAAACACTTGCTTCACCTTCCCTTTGCAGCTGTCCACGTATTTTGTATAAAAATCTCTTAGAAAGGTTTCAATAAAGTTCTTTGATAAAAAACACAGTGATGCAAATGTTTAAGTTTCTAATCGTGAATTTATAATTAAATTTAATATTAGGTAGAGGTATAAAAAAAGATTTTTTATTTTTGATCTGTTTTTTTTTCAATGCCTCTACATTTGAATAATTACAGTTGTATATTCTTACAAATTTCAGAATGACAGTTGCGTGCCAAAAAAAGTGCATACCTGCAAAGTACAAAGACCCAGACCTAACAAAGGGAGAGGCGGTCTGTATAGATCGGTGTGTGGCCAAGTACCTGGAAGTCCATGATCGCATCGGAAAGAAGTTGACAGCCTTGTCCCAGCAAGATGAAGCTACGATGAAAAAGATGCAGCAGCAAGCGCAAGGGAACTAACTACAGGGATCCTAGGGTGTGGGTTGGTTTGGGATAGGAACTTTTTTATCTTTTTGTTATCTGAGGTTGTAATAGAGTGTTTGTGAATTATAGAGAGAAACTGGTGAAAGCAGCCTACCTGCGTAGTTTACAAAGTCAAGTGATCACTATGTTGAAGTTTTGGTGAATGCATGAATCATTGAATCGATCAAAAGTTGGAAGCTACATCTTTGTGTAGAAAGTCTTTTATAATAGGGGTTCTTAACCTGTGCATTTTTTCATGCTTGTACCTGTCTGTATATCCATGCCCGTGCAAAGTCTGATGAAAAAAATATAAATACTGAAAATAGTAAAATATTCTGAGTTTGATCGGATACTATTGTGCCATTCTATTTCTGAAATGGGACCAGCTTTTGGTACATCTACAATGAAAAGAGAAATTGTTTTAAATTACAGGAGCTTAAGCAAGATACTCTCTAACAATAAGAGTGAAGCAATTGATTTATTTTTATTATGCAAGTGTTGCCCTACATGTCCAGTGTGGCATATAATACCATATCACTATTCAGTATGTGTACCTATTCTTCTTTGGTCAATTTTTTTTTACCTAAAATATGGTGATTTGTTTTTTTTTTTAATTTTCAAAAGGTAGAAGAATAATGTGTTTGTGATGTAAATAATTGAATAAGAATAAAAGGTAACCTTAAATTTATGTTAAGTTTGATTATGATAAAAATCATATGGTACTGCTACTAGTGCTAGGAATAGGATACATTATTTTATATACTTCTTCGTAACAAAATCAGGAAATGGTCCTCTCGTCTAGATGGATTCAATATTCAATTTTCTGAATTTCACTATAGATGTTTTGGCAGTGCACTAATTAGGCTATGATTTGTCTGGCTGTACTGTTGGATAAAAAAAAGAAAAAGTTTATATAGTTTTCATGCTGAGGCTGAACTTGATTGCAGATATATGTAGAGACTGAGAGTGATTAAAAAAAAAAATGAGTATTTATTGATCTCACAAATTGACTACAGACAAGAGAGTGATACTAGTACTGGTAGTAGAAGTGTCTGTGTAGTTGTAGTACACCATGCTGTATTATTTAATGTAGTGTATCTGAGGAACTGTGTGAATATTATAATAAAGCTTTTTTATGGTTGAATTAATAGACTTGTCAACTTTGTTAATGGTAATCATATTATAATACATGCATTGCTCTTAGATTTCGAACAGAAAAGATACAAATGTGGTCGGGGAAACTGAGCATAAGCTACATGTACATAATGTAAGCTGTAACGAAGTTTTAGTGTGAATCGTGTGACTTTTTCTTATTGATTCTTTTAATTTGTTCTAGACGTGGCATTTTCAAAGTTTTATTTTAGCGGGTAAAATGCTCTGAAATATTTTAATAATATAAGTATAGCTTTCACTTAAAAAATGATTTTAATTGATAAACTGAAATATGCATAAATTATCTTATGCATAATTGTGAAGCCTTTTTCTAATTCTAGGCATAATTTAAGTTTTTAATACACCACAGTTTTTAGCAGCTGTGCAGATCTGATTGTTGCAATCATTTTAAATTATGAAACACCAACCAATTTGGGAATCTCTTTACTGAAATTCTTAAGATCGAAATCTGTGTTATTTGTAAAATGTATTGATTTTTATAGGCCTTCATGTAACACCAGAAGGGTCCTTTGTCGTAAAGAATCTTTATTAAAAACGTATATGTCTGTACTGTCTAAATTAGAGATTGAGTTGGTACTAGGAAATGCCCAGTCCATGTAATTTTATGTAGGCTACTAGTAGTAGTACAACAAATAAAAAAGCATGCTCAAAGAAAATAGTGATCAGGACTAAAATTTATCTACATGTATATGTAATGTATCATCTGTATCATAAATGAAGAAGCCTAACAGTGACTTTTTTTTCTTGCAAGTAATTGGTTTTCTTTTGATAATTGTGGGTTTTTTTTTTTTTAATAGATCAGTTTTTTATTTGATCTTAAGTTGAAGGTTAGACTTTAGAGTGGACGTTTATTAATGTGTACTATACAGGAGGAAAAAAAAAAAAAAATTAACAATTTCTAGAAAATGTTCAAAGATGTGAACTAAGGGGTGAATTATTCTTATTGCATTGATTGGCAGTGTTTGAAATTCAAAATGGTGTTCTCGTGTCTTTATCAGAAACATAATACAATTTTAATGCTTGCCCTAACTTGCACTTCCCTTATTTTCTTAGAATCATTTTGTAAAATAATTTTGTTTTTTGTTTTTTCGTAATTTAAAGGTGTATAAGATTGTTTGTTTGTTTGTATTTTTGCAGTACATGATGTGTGTGATTACGGATGTACATGTAATTTTATTTATAAACATGTTCTGGCTTTTATGCAAATAAACAATTTAAGAATTAAACAATTTGTGTTTGTTCTTGTGGTGAATTATTAAAATTGTTTGTGCAGCTACTGTCACTGCTACTGTTGGCTTGTTTGTTGCTTAACTTCCATTCCAACGTCAGTACTACATAGATTATGTTCTATGACAAGTCCCAATACTAGTGTCTAACAATTTTACGTTTTGCTTCACAGGAGGCAATGCCGGGAAACTACCTGTCTCTTGCAGTCACATTACAATGTCAACGGACGAAATAGAACAAATAACGTTTTGACCAATCGTGGTTTCAAGCTAGACACCTGCCAGTAGAGACTGTCAGTTTTCCCATTTCTTTGTATATGTACTACTACCACTAATGCTACTACCTGTCCCTCCAGAAAGATGTGGCCTTCCGCAGCCAACTCTGCATTCGTCAGCAAAAAGCTAAAAAAAAAAGGGGGGGCTCTTTTTTACCGAAAATGTTGGCCTTGCGTTTTTATTTTCAAAGAAAATGGGCGTTTTGGTTCTCCTAGACTGCTACAGGGGCTGGTGTAGCATGCTAAGGGTTGAAAACAATTTGTTTTAATTTTTAAATATTGTACTAGGCCTACTTCTACATTGCCAAGTAGTATGGTATACCGTATCCCCTCACTTACTAGGCTACTCTCTATGTATGCAGTATAGTAATTCTATTTCTGAAGTGCAATGGTAAACCCTGTGCATAAGAATATATTATTCGATTGGTCTCAAACAAATTACAGTATAACATTAACAGTAGTCTACAACCCTTCTCGTCGCGCTTTTCTATTGTACATGCACTAGGACAGGCCTAGGCCTGAACCTCTGTCTTGCTACCCCCCTCTCTATCTCAGCCTCTCTCTCTCTCTCTCTATCTTTCTCGTTCTCATCTTCCTCTCCTTTTCTCTCTTTGTATAATGTGACCGGCTGAGACAGGAGTCATGGTAACCCCGCCCTGTCTCGTGTGTGACAGCACATAAAATTGTCAGAAGTCCGTCTTGGGATCCGTCCACAATATAGCCTATATAGTGCTGCTGTAGGACGTTAAACCAACCCAACCCCCACTCTCTATCTTTCTCGTTCTCATCTTCCTCTCCTTTTCTCGCTTTTCCCCCACCCTCTCTCTCTCTCTCTCTCTCTCTCTCTCTCTCTCTCTCTCTCTCTCTCTCTCTCCACTTCGTTGGTCGTCTTCAGCAGGCAAATACTGCGGGGTGAGTGCGAAGGCATCAATATTTACTGTCGAGACCGTGGCCATGTGCATGGCACTCGATACTGTTGAATTTTTGCAAAGAGAACAAAATTAATCCTTTCTGACTCACTTTATCTTGTGAAATTAGCCAGTGGGGCCCACCTAAAAAAAAACCCCAAAGATTTTGCACGTATTTGAACTCAACAGAACATTTCGACGAACTACAACGAAAATTAATAGTGAGAAAACTACTCTCTGCTGGATTCCCAGCTATGTTGGAATTGAGGGAAATTAAAATGGCTGATGAGCTCAACAAGATTGGGGTCGAACTGAAACATATACAGAAGCATGTACAAAGGCAATTATTCATTAGTTCATAAGAGACAATAATTGGAAAGCGCCATGGAATAATGTGACAAACAACAAACTTCACTGTGTTCAACCACATTAAGGGCGGGGGCGTCTCAGGCAAGAAGAGGAGATAGGCCCTGGACATTCTCATTTTACCTTCGCCTTCCTACTGAGAGGTGAAGAGTCTCCACAGTGTCATAACTGGAACTGTCAGTTATCCATAAGTCACATTTTGGTTGACTGCTCGATATTTCACCAGTAAATTGTGATCGGGTGAGACAGAATTATGGTTTCTCGGTGTGGCAGAGCACAAATTTATCAGACGTTAGCATTGGGACTCGTCCATAAAATAGCCTATATAGAGCTGACGTTGGACGGTAAGCAATAATACATTAAATTAGGTAAAAACCACAAGAGAGAATAAAATTTACTTATGTTAGACCTCGCATACTAAGGTTTCTAAAAGACTCTGATGTATATGATAAAATTTAATTGTGACAATTGTACATATGGATCTACTGCTATATATATTGTTTTACTTCTAACCGACCCTTTTTTTTTATTAACAATTTTCACGCTTTTACCATTCAGAGAAATAAAAGGAGTCACCGTTGCTACTAGTGTAAGGGCGACCACAGGGTGAAAGCCGAAAGCTGATGAGCGCCGATCGGAATAAGAATTCCCCTATAAAACTCAACTAACCCCACAGAGTCACCGCTCCTTGTGAGCGCTGATAAGTGGGCTTCGGTAGCATCGGCTTTATAAGAATGCAGAAACAATTCTTATCGACGCCGAAAACTTGAGAAGGACCATCGTCATCAAATGTGTGACGTCACGGGTTGGACTAGGGCGATTTTTTAAATGGACATAGCGGAGCGTAGGCTTCACCTAGAACAAAACTGATTAGATTTTTGTAATCAGCGTACAAAAATTAAGGGGACCTCGCGGACAGAATTTGATTTTGAACTAAAATTAAAAAAAAATAATGTATTGTGGGCATTTAATTTTTATTTTTTAAATTTTAATTAATTTTAATCTCATAAATAATTTTTTACTGCATGTATTTGTATTGTAGCTTCGCACTAGTTTTCAGACGATGCAGTAGGCTAATTTTGCCTAGCCGCCACACGTCATAATCGGCGTCTAGGCGTCTACCCTGTGGGGTTCACACCAAGCTGATCGGCGCGGATTTCAAGTTCCTTAAAGCGTCGATAAATTCAAGCGTCACTCTGTAGCCGGCCTTACACTGATTTAAGCATTTACATCAAGACACCACATCTTCGTTTGAAACCATAATATTTTTCCCCCTTACGCATCTTTTTAACCCCCAGTCAAAGTAACAAATGTTTGTGTTTTGCCGACTTGTGGGTAGTTTTATCAGAATGTCTCAGTTTATAAATGCTTTCCATTCTATGCCTGGCGATCAAGGCAATGGTGTGCATTCGTTTTAGAAAGTCCGGATACAACTGGCAGACCATATAGAATTTTTTAAAAACGATCCTTGTGCCTAGGCTGGGATTCAAAAAATAAAACGGAAGAAAAAAAACAACTAAAAATAGTAGATCTATTGAACAGAGCCCCAGCTATTAGCTGAGTAACAACTCAGTCTAGCACCGTAACAGTGGCCAGTACGCTTTGCTCCGCAGTAGACCTATTTTAGCAGGGCGTTTTAAAGCTGTATGTTACTGTTAGATGGACCAAAAATGTTTCATGTACAAAATTTCACATGCCTCGGACATTGGCAATTTGTTTTGTTTTTTTAACCAACATCCACTGCATGGTAGCCCTGGGGTAGAACATCGGCTTCCGACGCAGGAGGTCCGTGGTTCGAGCCCTGGCGATTTCGCCCCCTACTGGTTGGGTCGGTGTCAGTTTAAATGAGGCCGACTGAGACAAGAGTCTTCGACCTGTTTCGTGTGTGGCAGCACATAAAATTGGCAGACGTCCGTCTTGGGGTCAGTCCACATATAGCCTATATAGTGCTGACATTGCACGTTAAACCAACTCATCTACATTGTACGGATATACATGAAATAGATTTAGATCTAGTTCAACTTGTACATAAATCTACATCAATACATTGATACGCGCACAGCCTTAATGTATTAAATATCCGCGTCACTTTGCAAAAAACAAAATCCAGCTTTAATTATGGAGAATATCGATTGCTGCGTTTATCTTTTCTTTCTTTTTTTTATTTTATTTTTTTTTTTTTAATTTTTTTTTTTATTTTATCACAGAGACACATAATATCATTGGTGAACCAGCTGATTGTTTTTCTTTGGGATCCTATACTTAAATAATGTTTTGTTTCGTTTACTCCAAGCACTTCCGTGATTTTAACATTGAGTGATAACAACAATGGCCGCTTTCGGTAAGGTACATGATAATTAAAGCCTACTGCTGTGGAGTGTAAGAGGGAGGAAACGAGTATCACATCATCTCATCATTCTAATTTCTACCTCAGAAAGATACAAGGATGACATGGTATGTCATGTAGAAAAAAGACAAGACGAAAATATTCCGTTCCTCACCTAAACAAAGGGTAATTAAAAAAATATAGATCTATGGAGTCTAGACGGGGGTAGATCTTATGTAGGCTACCTAGACGGGCATTTAATTAGTTGTTAATTTTGTTATTAACACTTATTATGTTTTTGTGCCGATAAAATTAATATTGGAAGTGGCTAGATCTAGACCTAGCAAAACCCTGTAGTGCGTCCAGCTGCCAGACCAATAGGCAAAACCCTATAAATGTCACTGTCAGTTGACGGACTCATGATGATGATAAATTTATCCGGCTGCCGGATAGAAGCGCACTGACATTGATCAAAATTAGGCTTAATACATCTTCTTTGTCCAATCGCATGCAGGACATAAAACAAAATTTCTTTCATTCATGGTTGTTGTTTTTCTCAGTTAAACTTAAAGCTATGAAAGGTAAAATTCAGATTTGAATCCAAACTTAAGTGTACACTCAGTCAAGGCAAATTAATTTCTAAAGATCTATCTCTAGAGTCTAACTATAAATAGAATGGCCAGTAAATTGGAGGTAGTCTGTTAATTGGAATTAATATTGTCAGATCTTTCTGAATCTCCAAGAAAGAATTTATAAACTGTATGGTTATGGACCATATAAGATCAAATTTCTTATTTGTTAATTTTAATCAGGCCTCTACATTCTCAGCATCTGTGAGTGGGATACAATGAGCATCAAGATTGCTACATTGTAAATCATACTAAACAAACGTTAGCAAGTGCAACACTTTTAGAACTGCAATTTTACTTTCTTTCTAATTCTTTTTTTTATATTTCAGATGTAAAACTTGAAGGCCATTTAAGAGATTGAGAAAACTGGAAAAGTGAATAAGATTAATTTTTGTAACATGATGACCTTACCTTGATTATGAATCATTCACTAAAAAATATGAGGGCTCCTGTTAGAAATAATTAACAGCTGGATGAAAGTAACAACAAAACAAATAGGTGAAAACTAGGATTTGGTGGTCGATGCATCACCACCACAGAGCTCTTCTCAATGCCGAAGATGACAATGACCAAGTCCTCAAAAGGGGCGGCCAAGCACCTAGCTGTGAAGGTCACAACTATGGATGCTGAGCTGGAATTTGAAATAGAGGTAACCCAAAAACTGAACTTAACATCTCAATCTCTGTATAAAGTGATTGAATTTTATTTTGATTTCTATATTGCCCCCTTCCTGGAATCTGTAATTCAGTTTTCAAAGTAATAAAGATACATTTACTTTCTTAAGATATTTTTTTATTAGCATTCAAAGTTATTTACCTTTAGGGTGAAAAGTAAAAGTTGATTTATAATTGATTAAATTGCTTCCAAATAATGAAACTTGTAGCAAAATTATCAGCACAATATGGTGAAGAGAAAAAATCCTGAGTGTAATTAAAACTTGTCTGAGTTTCCAATATCTGTACGCAGTTAATGAGTTATCCATTTTCCAAAGTAATGTACCATTCTAGGGAATTAAATGTAATATATATTAATAGGGTATACACAGGCCTATGGCTACAGAATATCAGTGCCAAAATATGTTGTAACGTGAAATGAAAAATTATGTTTTCCTCTACAGCCAAAAACAACAGGGAAGGAACTCTTTGAGCTTGTGTGCAGAACCATTGGCCTGCGTGAAACGTGGTACTTTGGCCTTCAGTATGTCGACTCAAAGGGTTATGTGGCCTGGCTTAAGTTTGAAAAAAAGGTAAGACTTTTAATTTCCTGTAAAGACTTCAGGATGAATAAAAATATCTATACTACAAAAAAATAACTTTAAACTCCCTATTCCAACAATTAAATATCCTGATTGTATCTATGAGTTTTGATAAATTTTTAAAAAGTAATTGTGATACTTTACTGAAGTCTTTATACATTAAACAAAACAAAACAAATATTATATATACATACATTATATATGTTTATATATTTATAATATATTTCTACTTGAGTTAATAATAAGTACAGTATGTTGGTCATTTTGAAAATTTTACAATTATCAAAAAGGCATTTAAGAATTGAATCAAACACCCTTTATGATTTGTTGTTGTTGTTGTTGTTTTATTATGTTTTATAAGAAACTTTCTATAGTGCCTGTGTTTTAAAGTGTGTTTTCTAAAGCTATGTTAAGTACTTTTTTTTCAATACTGCAATATCTTTTCCAAATGTTCTACTGGTATCAACTATTATGCTGTTTAAAAAAAAACTCTTCGTCTGATGTTACCATCCATAGGTTTTGGACCAGAACGTTTCAAAAGAGTCTCAGATCCAGTTCACATTCCTGGCCAAGTTCTATCCAGAAGATGTGATGGAGGAACTGGTCCAGGAGATAACGCAGCACCTTTTCTTTCTCCAGGTATGTGGTTAATTCTCATAGATCTATATGGCGTACGGATACACTTAGTTGTATTCGTGTCTATTGCACTCGGTGATTTTGAGATAGCCTTTACTGTGTAGCTTTTGTCTTTATCAAATAATTAATTGCCAAAAAAAGTGTTTCAGCAATATTCTAATACAAAATGTTTTTGGGGTTTTCAAGAAACATAGATACACCCAATGAGAATTGTAATAAATTGTTTTTTTTTTTTAGGGGTGGGTGGATAACCAAAGAGAATGTTGTTAACTCTTCATTGTGCTAACAGCTGATTTTGCCTGTTGGAAAACAACTGCCATAACACAGATATGTTAATTTTCTGTAAATTTACAGATTTTCAGGTTTTTTTTTAAAGTTGGCAAAGTTCAGTAAAGGTTTGTGGAAGGGTTATGTTTTTGTAATGTCAAATTCTATGTCACTTTTCACGAAAAAGTTCAGTAAAAAAAATAAAGGTCCAGTTGGCATCACTGCTTACATATTTTGCCATTTATAAATAATAAATAATTAGTCCCTCCATATGTGTTTCTCCCTACAGGTGAAACAGTCTATCCTTAACATGGACATCTACTGTCCTCCTGAAGCTTCCGTGCTGCTGGCAGCCTTTGCAGTTCAGGCCAAATATGGCGACTATGACGAAGCCACCTACCAACCTGGCATGCTGGCCTCTGATGATCTTCTCCCGCAGAGGGTGTTAGACCAGTATCAGGTATGTGTTACGGAGATTGTCAAGAGTTTAATTTCTTTAACACTTTTGTTAGAAAGAGCGAATGGGGGTGTATAGGCCACACATTTTGAAATACTGTATCCAACATCACAAGGCAAGTCCTGGAGTAGAATCCTCGAGGAAAGCAAAAAATTGACCACCTGAAGCAAACTTGGCAATGAAGCACCAACGCCGAGATAAAAGCCGTCGGCATGACCAGGGCCGAGTTGAAGAGGACTCGCCAAAAAAAAGTCCAGTTGGAGGGGAGTTGCTGCGGATCTATATTTGGCAGGGAATCAAGAGGCTTAAACAAAAAGTTAAAACTTTAACTAAACCCTTTCATTGCCAATGATGGACGTGGGTTGGCAGCTATAAAAATTAATTGCAGTTGCCATTGTGGTTAGATGATAGAATAGTTGGAAATCTCTAAAACAATCTTGCGTTATAGTACATTTTAGTTAAAAATCAGTTACAGGTTTTTAGGAAAAACCCCTCCTAACAAATTGTACATTGACATTTGCCCGATTTCATCTCCTACTGGTTGGGTCGGGGTTAGTATTATGTGACCAGCTGAGACAAAAGTCATGGTACCCCCACACTGTCTCTGTGTGGCAGCACATAAATTTGTCGGACAGTAGTCTTGTGGCACGATGTTGGATGTTACGCAACCAACTCAAAGGTCTCACATATAGTCAGAGCATGTAAAATTGTCACTGATGGAATGTTCACTTGAAATTATTCATACAGGAAAGAAACCTCTTAGTCATAAATTTTTGTGTTGTTCTTTTGAAACAGCATGGAACTTGAGCCATATGCAGGTTTTTCTACTTTTCAATACTCATAAAGTCTCACCCATCTTCACTTTGTTCCTTCCTCTTCTTCCATCCCCCCCCCACACCTCTAGATGACACCGGCCATGTGGGAGGAGAAGATCAAGTTCTGGTACGCCGAGAGACGAGGAATGACCAGGTCAGTTTCTTCATTTCTTTCGAGTGTCATTATTGAATATCATCAAACCTGTCGACAAGTCTTCAAATTTTTAATTATTCTACTGTCTGATTGTGGGGGTCTATACCTATCACTGATGCCAATTTTCCGTAAAGTTAAGTGTCGAGGGGGGGGGTAGAGGGTTTGTCTCCAATCAGGAAGTCTGCAGTTTGAATCCATAGCAGCCAACCAGTATGTATATGTATTTAGTATTCAGAATTTATTAAATAACACTAGTGCTTGTTGTAGTTTTTAAAGTTATGTGTAAGCTTGTGTTTCAGTCAATATTGATAGCTGAACCTAATAAACTTGGCCATCAATTAGGTTTGCAGTGACTAGTGGCACTGCAAATCTGTATTTGCTTTTTCAAAAGTTGGCAGCTATGCGAGTTCCATGATTGGTCAAAAATTTATTTGTCCAGTATCATCCCTTACTTTTTGAGTCTTGGAGTCTGTCTTTATAGTGTTGACCTTGTATATTCAGCGTCCAGCTCTTTTTCTGTAGCTTATAATATAACACCTAAAATGTTACAAAAAAATAACAATACAACTTGAAAGCTTAGTTGTTTATGCTCCTGACTGTTTAACAGGGGGCTTAATGTTCGAATATTTAACCTACATTTTTGTATAGAATTCTTTGTGAGACCAAGGAGTGTGAAAGTGATAAAAAGTTGCTCCTGAGTCACTATTTCCACTCCTCAGTTGGCGGCAAATATTTATTTATTATTTATTCTGTTTCAGTGATGAGGCAGAGATGGACTACTTGAAAATTGCACAGGATCTGGAGATGTATGGTGTCAACTACTTTCAAATCAAAGTAAGTTTCCCTTTAACCTTTTCACAACACATGATTCAAGACCTATTCCTTGTGTGTGCACTATTTTGAATGAGGGGCGTGGGGGGTTAAAGTTTATAAAAGGTCAATTTCTAAAAGCTTTTATATTATTATTTTGAAATGGAAGGTGTTCAGTTTAATGCAAGGATGTACTGGCACAAAAGCTTATCAACGTGCACAACTAGTGTGCGAAGTGATAGGAAAAAGTCAGAGACAGTTATATGTCACTAAATTCTGTTCAAGATATCCACATGGTTTCAGCTTTTTTTGCGTGTGCTTATGTATATATTTTTAAGAGAGGTATTACCTTTTTGTTGTATCAATTTCTGTCTGTCTTAATCAATCATCCTTTTTGAATCTTTTAATTTCCTTCAACCTTTCTCTCTCTCATCTCTCAACTGTCACATTTAAAATCATTTTTTGTTTTTCTCATCTTGAAACTCGACCAGAATAAGAAAAACACTGATCTTTGGATTGGGGTTGACTCTCGCAGTGTCGGAGTTTACGACAGAGAAAATCGACTCACACCAAAAGTAGCTTTCCCGTGGAGCGAAATCAAAAACATTTCATTCAAAGATAAAAAGGTAAGGAGAAAACTGTTTCCATTTTAACTTTCTTTGTTTTGTTAATACATGTCACAAACATTTCAAATTCATTTGAAATGGTGACAAAATTTGCCACATTGTTTTGAGTTCATTTATAAATTAACCAATAAGTATCAATTCATAATAGTCATTTAGTTCAAGAACTGTGAGAAAGTTTGTAACATTATGATGTCCTTGTCAACTACCCTTTCCCATATCTAATTTTTGTTTATATTTAGTACTGGCATGGCTGATCTCAGCAAATATTTTTTTTTTATCATGATTTTTTTTTACATTCTTTCATCAGTTTACCATAAAGAATGTAAGGAAGAAAGAACCAGACTTTATATTTTACGCGCCCAAGCCAAGAATCAACGAGCTGGTAAGACTAATGCAAACCTAAATTTATTTTACCTTCTTATCTCTCTATCTATCTAGGGAATATTACTGTCCATCTATCTTGTTATGTATTTCATTTTATCTTTAATTGTCTCTTTCTCTTTTTTTTGCCTTTGTCTTTGACTCACTGTTTATCGTCTGTCTGTCTTTATCTTGATCATCCCTCTCATTTTATTTATTTCTCCCTTTCTCCTTCCTTACCTACCTCCTTGCTTCATTCTCCATATCTACTTTCCCTCAGTCACACCCCTCCCCCCACCCCCCTCTCTACCTTCCAGTTTCTCTTAATATACCTTATCAATGAGAATATCATTCAATAAACTCTTATTCACCACTGTCAGATTCTGGAGCTGTGTGTGGGCAACCATGCCCTCTACATGCGCAGGCGCAAGCCAGACTCGATGGAAATCCAGCAGATGAAGCAGCAGGCACAGGATGAGAAGAGACGCAAGCATGTGAGTCATCAGTTATTTGTTGTTTTCATAATGATGGAGGGTAATTCCACACAAAACGTAGTGCTCAAGAGTAAACAATCTATTTTGGCCATCTTCTCAATTTCTTTTCTATAATTATTTCATCTCTATAATATTTTCTGTTAGTGTTACCCATAAAATTTACTGGAGTGCTTGTCATTTTTATTTCTAATACTATTATGACGTTAAGAAATAGTTTATTATATGTTCTAAGTGTTTGAGTATTCTTTGTGATTTAAAAAATTAATTCACACCTGGCTTTAAATGAATTTTTAACTCTTTGTTGACTTTTTCTCTGCCAGATGGACAAAGCAAGATTGGCAAAAGAGAAACAGCTGAGAGAGGAGGCCCAGAACGAGAAAGAGGAACTGGAGAGGAGGTTGCTTCAGATGCAGGAGGAGACGAAACTAACACAAGATGCATTGGTGGGTGGGAGAGTGGAAATTGAAGGGGGAGGGTGATAGAGAGAGGGAATGCGAAATAGGAGGTTGCTTCAGTTGCAGGAGGAGATGAAGCTTAACTCAGGATGCCTTGGTTGGTGGGAGGGAGAGGATAAGAGAAAAGAAGGAAGACTGAGAGGTGGGTCAGAGAAGAAGGAACTAAATTCGAGGTAACTTTAGATGCAGGAAAAAAATTCACACATGAATCTTGGAGGGGTAGGGTGGGGGAAAGGGATGGAGGACATACTGGAGAGGAGGCTTCAGATGCAGAAGGAGACGAGACTCACACAGGACGTCTTGGATGGTGGGAATGGGAGGATGAGAGATGGAGGTTGAGAAGGGATCAGAGGAGGAAATATGTAGGTACCTTAAGTTTCAGTAGAAGACAAAACTCATACAGGATGCTTTGGCTGGTGGGAAGGGGGAGGAAGCGGGAGGATGAGAGAGAGAGATGAGGAGGTCAGAAAAGGACTGTTTTGTCATTTTTAACTTGAATTGTAGATTAGCCAAAGTTCCACCCAGTGTGTGGTTGACAAAACATCTCTGTTTTATCATTTTTCTTCTTTACATATTGCTCTCTTACATCAACCAAATTCACACTTAGTGCCTAGTTGACAAAAAGATTCTATTTTATCACATATTTTTTTGCCTATGGCTATCATAGAGCAGCCAAAGTCCCACCCAGTGCATATTTGACTAAAAGTTTCTGTCATTTTAGGTGAGATCGGAGGAGACTGCCGAACTTCTCCATGAGAAGATGACAGTCCTAGACGAGGAGGCGCGTCTGCTCACACAGAAAGCTGCTGAGGCAGAGGCAGAGGTGCAGAGAATCAAACTCACAGCCATCAAGGTCAGCTGGCACGCTGTTTAGTTGTTTAGCTGCTAAGTTTTGAAAAAAAATAATTTTTTTTTTTATGTTTTAAAATTTAAGTTAAATAAATGGCATTATAGAATTATAGAGAGCATAAGACAAAAATGTTATAAAATGATGGGCACTCAAGGAATAGGCCTTGAACCATGCGATGTGAAAGTGTTCAGAGGTTTAAAAATTATAATCACCATGTCTAGACCAAGAGACAATCATTTTCAATTAAAATTTTGAAATAGGTCAACATAGAGTAGTTTTCTATGTTAATTAGAGGGCTTTAGCTCAATACTTATATTAGGGACTTATGCCTGAAAAACACTGAACGGCTTACATTTCAGTATATAGTTACTGTGCTACAATTATGACATAAGTTAGACTCATGCCAAAATGCAAGTGATATATCATTGTAAAAAAAAAGAGGTAGTGTAACTAAACTTTCAGGTTAAAATGTGCTAATAGGTTTTTGCTTTATCGTATGAGAAAAATGATGTCCAATATTAAGCTGAAATAAGGAAATAAAACAGTTTTTATTGATTACTTCATAAGTAGTAAAAATAAGTTATGCCAAAATCGTAGCAGAGTGATACATCTGTTTGTTCAAGTGGCTGTTCTAACTCTACAGACAGAGGAGGAACGCGTCTTCATGGAACACAGAGCCAGAGAGGCAGAGATCCTGGCTGCTGCGATACTTGAGGACTCGGAAAAAAGGTATGTCTCACCCCTTAATAAAGGTTTTTCACATGACAAAAACGGATGATGTCTCACACCTTAATAAATTTTTTTTCACACGACAATAATGCATGACGAATCACACCCCTTGGATACAAAGTTTTCTGATCACTCATTGGCTTGTTAAATCTAGGATAGAACTATGATTGGACCTCAGTGCAGACTCCATTATCTTTTGTCTTTGTTTTATCATGTGGCCTGTTATAACAAGACCTCTAATAGCTGCTAGTGATGAGGGTCAGACACTCAGGGTGTTGTGGTACACATACTTTTGCAGGATAGCGAAATTGGATCATTGTGAAAGTTTGAAAATGTTTAGAATCTATCTATCTATCTATCTATCGCTGTGCCGTCCGTTCCGAGGTTTTTTTTTACACTTTATTGGAATCAAAAGTGATTTGGATCACCCCATCAGATATATAAAGATCAAAAGCGAAGAACCAAAACGTAAATTTTTAAAAACATTTTTCTTTTACTTGTATGGTATGTATTGAACAATCACTTTGGCGAATACATTTTTTTTTTTTTTTAGGTGTGCAAAATTATGTGGTGGTCGATCAATATAAACAAAATTGCAGCAGTTCTAGAATCAGGCGTTCAAAATTTTTTTTTACACTTTATTGGAATCAAAAGTGATTTGGATCACCCCATCAGATATACAAAGATCAAATGTGAAGAACCAAAAACGTAACTTTTTGAAAACATTTTTCTTTTACTTGTATGGTCTGCATTGAACAATCACTTTGGCGAATACATTTTTTTTTTGTGTGCAAAATTATGTGTTGGTCGATCAATATAAACAAAAATAAATTCACTTTGGCATATACATTTTTTTTTTTTTTTAGGTTTGCAAAATTATGTGGTGGTCGATCAATATAAACAAAAATAAAAAGTAGGGACCAATAATAACAGCTCTTCAGGAGGTTTGCATTTTTTTACAGCTTCTCGGAAATGGGGGGCTATGATTTTATTTTTGTGGTATATATAATATTAAGCTGAATTTTGGTGTCCTCATTTTGATTCAAAGAGATGGAGAGAATAATTATAGCCCATCGTCTTTCTAGCTTATTACATTGTGCAGAAATTAACACTCCAAATCAAAGAAGACATTTAAAGGCACAATAATATATTAATTTTTTTTCCTATAGTACCTTTCACAGTTATCAGCTGTTTTTGATAACTTACTCATGGTTGTTTTTGCTGTACAAAATTATGACATGCGAAAGTTTTCAACTGTAATCAGGCTCTTTGAATCACTAAAAAAGAGATAAATTTAAATACATATATTAGTAATAAAATTACCTGACGAAATTAAATATTATCTACTGTCTGTATGGATTTTGTCCTTCAGAGAGAAAGAGGCGGAGCAGCTGAAGAAAGAACTGGTCAAGGCCAGGCTCTCAGAGAAAGCGGCCAAAGGGAAGCTACTGGAGTTCACTCAAGCGTACACCCATGGAGAAATCACAGTGGTAAGCCATTATTGATGTTTATCTTTTTTTTTTTCAATTATTGAAAAAATGCGTTGTTTTATTGTTTTATTTATTTAAATGTGAAATTTTTTTATGTGAATAATATTATAGAAATTCAAAAGACAAAATGAAAGGAAAAGAAAGATCAGTTACTGTATGATTTGCTTATTTGATCAACTCTGTTTGATATAAACTATGGCTTTATATCAACAATATGAGAAGGTTAAGAGTAAATCTGATCTTTACCCTCACCCCCCATTGCAGCCGCTGTCAACCTACTCTGCCTTCCCAAACGATCTGAGCACGCAGCTCCAGCTGATGGACGGGAGCAGTCCTCTCATTGATGGAGAGCTCTACTCAGGCAACATGGACCAGCTCTCCCTGGAGATGGAGAAAGAGAGGTTTGTGTAGACACTGGGGGCTGTCAATTAATGTGTTCAATAGAGCAGATTAGATAGTTAGATAGTTAGTGCAGTGACGGAGAGTGTAGTGATGCCAGACTCTCCGTGGAGATGGAGAAAGAGAGGTTTGTGTGGACACTGGGGGCTGTCAATTAGTGTGTTCAACAGGACAGATTAGATACTTTGTGCAGTTATGGAGCTTGTAGTGATGTCTCGTTGGAGATGGAGAAAGAGAGGTTTGTGTAGACACTAGGGCTGTCAATGAATGTGTTCAACAGGGCCGATTAGATAGTTTCTGCAGTGATGCCAAACTCTTGCCTGAAATGGAGAAATAGAGAGGTTCGTGTAGACACTGGGGCTATGATCGGAGTGTGTGTTCTAGAGGGCAGATTAGATAGTTTCTGTTGTGTAGTGTCCAGTGATGGAGAGTGCAGTGATGCCAAACTGTCCCTGGAGATGGAGAAAGAGAGGTTTGTGTAGACACTGAGTTTGTTGATCAGTTTGTTCTATAGGACAAATTAGGTAGTCTGCACAGCGATGCCAACCTCCAACTGGAGATTGAGAAAGAAAGGTTTGTGTGGACACTGGGTTCTGTCCATCAGAGTGTTCTAGAGGACAAATTAGTCTGTTCTGGGGGAGATTCAAAGATTTAAATTTCCTTAACAGTCCACTTATTTTTGGTTCATACAGCAACATTTAAAAATTATAACATAATGTCAAAGATACACAGAAGGAAAATCTTTAACACTTAGATTTATCTTTGTTCTAACAATAATATATGTCTCTCATCACTCACACACATGAAGGCTGAACTGGCTCAGAGTGTTGGTCTCCCAATTGGGAGGTCCCTAGTTCTTAACTGAGAATCGGAAAAAAATGTATTTCTTAGTTTTCGATCCCTTCTGGTTTGGTCAGTGTCAGTATAATATGATCGGCTGAGCGAGGAGTCCAGGTCTCCCCGCACTGTCTCAAATGTGGCAGCACATAAAATTGTTGGATTTTAGTCTTGGGGCCTGTCCACAATATAGTCTGTGAAATGCTGATGTTAAGCAGCAAAGAAAGAAATTGGCAGAGAAAGCACACTACTGCTAATTTTACAAATTTCAGTGGAAATAAATTCATGTGGCACAATGTTGAATATTGTAATCATACTTTGTTGTAGGAAAGTGATGTACAAAGTGATGGGAAAAAAATTTAGTAAAACAATTGGATCCAGGTGACATTGTTGAGACCAGATAAGCGCCTTGTAGCTTCCCAGGGAGGCTTGTTTATGGTAATAAAACAACAAATATCAAACAGAGATACACAGATTGTGGAATCATCTCTATAATATCATTAAAACAGATGAGAAAAGTTGCCTCATTTTCATCAATGGGCTGTTAGATCAGGATCCATGCCATGGAAAAGTCAATATTAAAATGCGCTGCTTTGTTTTAATTATATAACAAAAATAAAAAATTTACTAAAAAGACAGATCTAAATCTTCTTTTTTTAACTTTTTTATCTAAAAATTGCAAGGTCCACGGTTTGAATCTCACAATTGGGCAAAAATTGATTTGTTCTATTTCTCCCCCTACTGGTTGGGTCGGTGTCAGTATTATGTGGCCGGTTGAGATAGGAGTCGTTGTATCCCCGCGATTTCTAAAATAATCAGGCATTAATCTTTGGGTCCTGCCCACATTAGAGCCATTATAGTGCTGATGATAGACATTAGGCAAAAAACTCAACTTAATTGAACTCTTCCATGAGCAGACGCGAGTACATGTCCAAGAGCAAGACGCTGCAGGACCAGCTGAAGGACCTCAAGTCAGAGATCGAGGTTCTCAAGGTCGAGGACAAGACGGCTGGTTTTGATCGGTTTCACGACGAGAGTATACAGAGGGGAGACTCCAAGTATTCAACACTGCTGAAGGTGAGAGCATGTTGATTTGAAAAACAGTTTCTCTCACCCCATCTTCTATCTTTTTCCTTTGCGTTATCTTCCCTTTATGATTTTTCTGTTTTTATGCTCTTTTCATTATCTTCCCTTTCTCTCTCGATTTCTTTTTATTGTGTTTCTAACTATTTTCCCTTTCTCTCTTCATTTTATTTTCATTATCATTCTCTTCTCTCTCTTGATCTTATTTACCCTTCTCTTTTATAGAATAATGATAATCATAATTGTAATGTAGCATTTGCCTGAAGAGTAAGACACGCAAAGAGATATGTCTGGTGTGCAAAATAATTTTTGCTTAATTTGTTTGCTCATTTGGTTTTAATCAAATTTTTTAAAAGATGTATTGATTTTATTTTCAAAAACTTTATTCAGATATCCAGCTTCTAGAGTAAACCTGTTGGGCATGAGATTGTTCTCTCTAAAGGATGTTTGAAACCGTTCAAATTTGTACAATTTCATGCAGGGAAGAGAACTTTAAGACTATTGAAATTTATTGGCTGATGAATCTCTAGAAAAGGATAAATTTTAATACAGTCCCAATTCTCTTTTCTATCACCAGGTTTCGGCAAATTCGGCCAAAGCTCGTGTGGCTTTCTTTGAGGAGCTTTAGCACCCACCCCTACGCTGTTAAATTCAGGACGTGAAATCTGTCGACTCATCGTTGCATCTTTCTGACCCAAACACCCACCCACCTACCCATCCAATGCGGATACTATGATCGTCTCAAGAGGATATTTTTTATCTGGCTTCTGTGCCCCTCTTAAGTTACAGATCACGCAATATGGTGAGCTTACCCATGGGTGTATTGGTGTTAAAGCGAAGAAAAGAAGTCTAGCAAGCCATCGAGGTCTTGGTGGGACACTGAACATCACAGCATCTTGTGCTGCTGCTGTAGGAATTTTTTTAGGTCTCAGGCATCAGAATTGCCTTAACCTTTTCACATTGCATGATTTGAATAACTCCTGGTGTGTGCACTATTTCGGAGAATTTTCTAAAAGGAAGATACTTTGATTTTGATTAAATTAAAGGTGTTCAGATCAAAGCAAAGAGGTGCTAGCCCACATTTTTGCGGCACTATGGGAAAGGGATAAGTTAGTCTTGCTTTTGAGGTATTTGAGTCAGCTGATGCAATCAAAATACATGCATGTAATATTTTTTCATGAAACCTGACATACTGGTGATTGTGATTTGAACCTCAGGCCTATTTTCCAGTTGTCAAAGGCACTGCCATGTGGTATTTTTGTCAAGGAAAGGTAAATAAGCTTGTATTGGATTTTTTAGAATGTGGCCTTGTGTCAGCAATAAACTAACTTTGACATACGGTTTAATGCACCTTGTAAAGTTAGAAATAAAGCCCTTATGTGCCTTTGCCTTTGGTTGATTAGATTCTATTTCATATCTAGTTGTTTGGAATCTCAAATATTTTTGCAAGTGATCCAGATATCTATAGATACACTCAATGCACAAGAGCACCTACAAGTGTAACTGGTGTTTTTGATTCAGGGAACAAAATCATCAGATCAGGGTAACCTGTGAATGGATAAATTAGTTATGAACAAAGTCTGATTTTGAGAATGAAGGACGGTGTAATGATGCTGTGGGTGAATTGTATCAAGAAATAGCTAAAGTATGAGGATGTCACTTTGTTTTAGTAGGAACAAATATTGGGACTAAGTTTAGCACAGTGCAATGCATTTATTATAATACCTGGAGGGAAACATGTTCTATTGAATATACACCAACCCCAAAGATAATTTTCTTGTAAATAAAACACTTTAATGTACTGTAACATGTTTGATAAAGTTCTTGCTTTTTATACTTTTTTCAATGTATACATACCCAAAAATGCTATCTATATCCTTGGGGCCTTTTTGTATATATCGTCACACATTACTTGTAATCTATGCAATGCACTAGTCTATAGCGCAATCACAGAAGAAGAGTGAGATGTTGGGTGGTTAAAAACAAATTGAAGATTCATTTGTTTCGGGAGCGTGTTAGAATGGTTATGAGAGGCAACGGGGGCAAACTGGTGCAAGTGGTGGGGTATCGGTCTCCCAATTGGAAGGTTCTGGTTTAAAACCCATTATTGGTAATTGGTAAAGAAAATTTGTTTGTCCAATGTCATTCCCTACTCGTTGGGTCAGTGTCAGTATAATGTGACCGGCTGAGACAGGAGTCATGGTATCCCCGCCCTGTCTCGTGTGTGGCAGCACATAAAATTGTCAAATGTCTGTCTTGGGGCCCGTCCACAATATAGCCAATATAGTTCTGTTGTTGGACGTTAAACCAACCCAACCCCCAACCCCCAACCTGCTGAGACAGGAGTCCAGGTCTCCCTGCACTGTCTTATGTGTGGCAGCACATAAAATTATCAAGCAGTCTAGGGGCGCGACATCAAATTAGCCTATAGAGTGCTGACATCGGACATTTTTCAAACAACTCAAATGTGAGAGGCTTCATAGATGTTTTTATATTTCAGGCTCCTGCAAATGGAACACTCTCACTCTCAGCCTGCCTTCTTGTTCAGATTTCATTTGTTTCTGTGTTCATCCTATAACTAGAGATTCATAATTTGAGACATTCATTATTTTACATTCTTTTATAGCTTTTTTACATATGACCCTTTGATTTTTGACAGAGAGTATGATGGTTTTTTTTTATATCATGCTATCTTTCTTTTTTCACCTTTTACCGAGAAACATGTACTGCATGTTGTATATTTAGTGATGAGAGGTGGATTTCAAATGGAGAGTCATCCTTAAACTTACAGTATTATTGTAAATGGAAAGATTGAACCAATTTTATGTGAAAGCTGAAATTGAGAGTACATATTAATGTATTAACTTTTTAACTTTAATTTAAGATTTTGTTTAAAATGCTGATGTTGCAAGGAGGCTCTATACAGATTTGAATGTGTTTGCAAAATACACCAATTGAATATTTCCAAATTGATATTAATAATATAAAACACTTTGGTTTTCCACACAGTGACATCTCTCTAGGGGGCTCAGTGGTAGAACTCTTGATTTCTAATCGGGAGATGTCAATATGCTTTGAACGGCTGAGACAAATACTGCTATCTCTGCTTTGTCTTTGTTAGATGTTAGTCTTGGGACCTGTCTACAAATGATCTAGATGTTGACTTTGAATGCTGAGAAACCAACAAAGCAGACAGCCAAGTCTATCAATATCCATTGTCTCCCTTGGCTGATGAGATGAGATGCAACTTTCTCTCATAATGTTTTAAATTATTGTAACATACAATTTCTTATTTGTACAAAGAACAAGGTAAATATCCAGTCATCCTTTATCGACTTATAAAGTCCCAACATCTTTTGCATTTTGTCAAAGATTTATGTCTATGAATTTTTGGCAGGTGTATAATTTCAAGTAAGTACACAATACAATTTCATACTGTAGTATTTTGTTTTATCCCCCTGTTTTTAAAAGGTTGTGCTAGTATCAATTTTTGTGTTTTGAAGTTGATGTCCTTAGAGTTAAAATATATTCATGTTTTTACTGCAAAATACTTTGTGTAAATATATTGTCTTTATCAAGTGTAACTGCTGTCGATAGATTCAGTTGAAAAGAATATTGCATGTTTTTGTATATTTTGTTCAGTTGGCAATGACTTTGGTTGTTGATGTTTTTTAAACTGAATTTTGCAATTTTTTTGTTCTGACATATCAAAAAACAAAAAGTCGGCATTAAGGAATACGGTTGAGATTGAGATAATTTGCAGTTTTATTAAGCTCATTGGAGCCCCCAGAATCAAAACTCTTATTTTCAAATTTATGGAGTTTTTATATATTCTGGATTGATATTATTTTTACATTGTATTTCTCCTAAGTGAAACAGTTTTACTTCTCCCTAGGCAGTTTTTTGGACTTAAGTTGTTTGAGCAGTGGTGTATAGACAGATTAAACATACTTCAAGAATATTCAGGTATTCAAATGAATTTTGAATTTGTTTCTTTTCTCTTATATTTTTATAGCCTATGATTGGCTCTAAAAGATGATGCACAAATATTGGGGGCACCACCTGAAATTCGAACCTCAAACCTCCTGGTTGTCAGTCCAGAGCACTAACAATTTGGCTTTCTGGAGCCCACTTATTAGTTTGTTTGTGAATCAGTCTTTTACTGTATGAATAGTTGCATGAATGATCAAAGTTGATATTTCTTGTCCTTTATACAGGCCTTGTTCTTATAATCTTAATTTTAGAAAAGTAAAAAGGACTTGTTCCTGTGTGCTGTGACAAATAGTTAGGAATAAGACCATACTCCAAAAATATGCCTTAGCTCTTATGAATATTTATGTTCTATTCATGAATGTCCTGAATGTAATTTACAATGGAAATAGATTGTTGTGTTGCATGACAGTTCCTTCCCTTTTGAGTATAAACAAACACTATACGTTCACATGTTTATTATGCAATTGCAGTTAAAATACTGAATCTCAGAAGATCACAACCATACGAGAAATTCATTTGTATTCTTTCATCACTACGAGCTGTGCACTTTTTTTTTCCCATGCAGGGTGCTAGTAATTTTCATTTGTACTACGAGTTGTGCACATTTTTTTTTCCCATGCAGGGTGCTAGTAATTTTTATTTGGTTATTTTGTGTAATCTACTTCAATGTAATCTGGTAGTGAATTGATATTTAAATACATTTCTAAAAAGGTTCCTTTTTATGAGGTATTGTGACAAAAAAAGCAACAAAAAAATACAATACTTTATATCTTTTTTTCCAATTGATGAGACTTTGTGTTTTGATGGTTTTTGTTTGTCTGTCTTTGGCTAAGAGAAAAGGAAAAATAATTAGGATTTGTATCTTTAGATTTTAATAACATTTGTGTACAGGCATAGGGAAAGGCAGAAAAGTCTGAAATGTGACTTTCCCAAGTGTCAATTGTATCTTCTAAAGGGCTTATCAATTAAAAAAATAAATTTGTACACAAAAAAAAAATGAATTAGCCATCCCGCTAATCTTATGACAATATGCCCAATGGTTAAAAAAGAATGCCTCTAAACCATATCACAAGTTGAATGGTAGATGCATCGTAGGGACCTTTGGGTCTTTATATTACATGTATTATTATAACAATAACAACAAGAATATAATAATAATAATAATAATAATAATAATAATAATAATAATAATAATAATGATAGTTAAAATGGGCTTATGAAATATGGAAGTGTGCAGTTTTCACTGTGTGGTCACTGTGGTTCTGGAGGATATAACTATGTAGTCTGTCTTGCATTTAAGGATGAACTGAACAAACAAAAAACACCTACAAATTGGCTCGCCCCTCCATCCTTTCAATTTGCTTGTCAGACATAAAATGGCAGAAATGCAACCTCTTGTACAATCTACAGGTAGTGCTCTAAAAAAAAATTAAGCTTCAAAGACAAAACAAACTAGTTGAACTAGATTATTTTTTTTATCTCCTTTGGAGTTACCAACTAATTCTGTATGGAGAAAGGCACAACGATGTGATTCAAAACCCCAACCTTCTGCTCGTCATTCCAATGCACTGCTGGGTGTGCTATTTCGCGTTTTTTCAGGGTTTTTTTTTCTTCACCAGAAACTATCAACTTTAGTAAAACAAAAAAAACCCACCAACAACAAAGACGTCATGCTTAGTGTGTTTGCCTACTATCAATTACTAGATCAAACCAGAAATTGTATTGTTCTCTATGCTGCGAACAGTAAATCAATTCCCTATCATTGAAAACAAGAGGGACTCGTAAACATGCTGACTGAGCAAAGTTTTCATTTAGTTTAATGTGAGCAATGTTGACCCACTCGAAAGAGGCTTCATTTTTTTGTGTGTGCAGAAAACAAAGTTTTCATTTAGTTTAATGTGAGCAATTTTGACTCACTCGAAAGCTTCGATGGTCTTTACTTTTTTTTGTGTGTGTGCAGAAAACAAAGTTTTCATTTAGTTTAATGTGAGCAATGTTGACCCACTCGATAGCCTCGATGGTCTTTTATTGTTTGTAGAAAGCAAAGTTTTCATCTAGTTTAATGTGAGCAATGTTGACTCACTCGAAAGCTTCGATGGTCTATTTTTTTTTTTGGAGAAAGCAAAGTTTTCATTTAGTTTAATGTGAGCAATGTTGACCCACTCGAAAGCCTCGATGGTCTTTTATTGTTTGTAGAAATCAGTTTTCGTTTAGTTTAATGTCTCCGCCCCTCGCCACAAGGTCGCTAAACAGCTTCAGTTGCACAGCCTTCAAACCGCCCCTCGCCACAAGGTCGCTAAACAGCTTCAGTTGCACAGCCTTCAAACCGCCCCTCGCCACAAGGTCGCAGACGCAGAGCCTTCAAACCGCCCCTCGCCACAAGGTCGCTAAACAGCTTCAGTTGCAGAGCCTTCAAACCGCCCCTCGCCACAAGGTCGCTAAACAGCTTCAGTTGCAGAGCCTTCAAACCGCCCCTCGCCACAAGGTCGCTAAACAGCTTCAGTTGCAGAGCCTTCAAACCGCCCCTCCCCACAAGGTCGCTGAACACCAGCCTCACCTGACCCCTAGCGTGGACTGCACCAGAGTGGACAGGCCGGACACGAAGGTGACCGTGCTGATGAGCTGGCCCAGGCCCACGTCGTCCCCCGTCAGGCACAACGCGTCCTTGATCAGAACCGGGAACGCGAACGTCGCGCCGAACGCCGTCAGGAATTGCTGGCAGAAGAAAGGAGGAGTTAGTGATAGGAAGGGGGAAGGGAGGAGGGATTAGTGATAGGGAGGGGCTAGGGAGGAGGGGGACACAACTAAATGCTACGCCATTTTTTTGTAAAACGATCACAAGGCAAGATAGTTAAGATGGATGTTAATCATACAAGACACGATACATCCTGATTTAGATGGATGTAAATCATACAAGACACAATACAGCCTCATAGTTGAGATGGATGTTAATTATGCAAGACACGATACAGCCTGGTGTAGATGGATGTTAATCATGCAAGACACGCTTATTGTCAGTGAGCAATGATGTGTTTATTTTATACCGTGCCAGACCTCGTTTAAATGTTAAAAACATGACTGTGCACGTCACGGCTCTGTGGTCGGTGAAACCAAGCGATGTGATATCTACTGGTTAACAAACGGGACTATGGTCGTCTCCGACAAAAAATGTAGTCTAGCCGTCTCGCTGCCACAGGAGCGCAGCGCCATCAAGTGTGGTTTGTCGTCCAATAGAAGGATGCTTAAGTCTCCACACATCGTGCACATTAAGATGAGACATAGAGTTATTAAAGTTCCTTACAGTTTTCTCTGGATGGGGTTTTCCGGATACAATATCAAAAGAATTATTCATTACCATATTAAAATCTCCAAGGCACGTCACAATATCTGTGGTATGTGAACTCCATGCAGTGCATACAGAAGAGTGTATCCGAAAGATTTTTCAAAAAAATTGTTTTCTCCTTTTCATCGCATGGGCTGTATACATTTACAAGGTAAATTGTGTCATTTGAAATTGTTACAGATGATATAAGAATCCTGTCCTGGTTATAAAGCTGATTTATAGATCCAGAGGATAAATCTCTCCCAAAAAGTGTAAGCAGACCCTTACTGCGCCCTACTGCCCTACTGTAGTGAACATCCCCACCCCATTCTTTTTCTACTTCCGGAATATCGCTTTCATTAAGATATGTCTCTTGAAGGGCAATTACGTCATATTTTTTTTGCTTCAGAATTTTGAAAATTGCTATTCTTTTTCTTTTGTTTTTTAAACCGCGTACATTTAAAGTGGTGCACGAGAGCTTCTGTAGCACACCTTTAAAAAGACCATTATAGTTAGCCATAAATAAATGTACAAAAAACGATTAAGAACAACAACGTCAGTCCACTCAATAAGGCGTCTCAGCTCTCCAACCTGGCCCTCTGGCTAGCGTGCTCCTTAGCGGCCGGGGGTGATGGCGCATTTCTTTTGGCGCTGGCAGACCTGTCCCTGAACATAGCAGGTATAGTCCGGTCACCAGAGGTTTTACCTTTCAATTTCCCGCTCTGCTTTTTTCTAGAAGGTCTTTGCTCTAACACCGTTTCTGCAACCTTCAGAGGGCTTTTTATTTTCTCTTCTGGGTTAGCGGACTGGCTGTCTTCGGGCGGCTCGGAGTTTCCTTCACCGCCACTTTCGCCGCTTGCATCTTCCGATTCCGACTCACTCCCCACTTCCTCTTGTCTGAGATTGTCATGAGCAGGGCACTCCGTGCTAAGATGTCCAGGCATCTTACATGTCCTGCATTTTTGTTTCTCAAGACAGTCCTTTGCAATGTGCCCCCCCTTTAAACATTTGTGGCACACTCTAGTGTCCTTTTCGTCTCTCATTTCTCTGTGGTAGAGGTTTGCGCGAAAAGGAGCCATCTCCACCATTCGTGGGAGGGGTGTTTTAGGGAGTTCTACCCATACCCACCTCCTACCTGTCAACCATCGAGTCAATTTTCCGTCCTGGTCTCTCGCCCTATCCAAAACCAATGGACCCAGCATATTGACCCCAATTTTTTTTAGCTTCTCCACAATATCGGTGTCTGAGTAAGACAGAGGGATCCCGTCGATAGTGAGACGGGTGGAATTAATTTCTTTTCCGTCTCCCCCTCTCATAATGAAAGGGTTTTGATTTTTAACTGGAATTTTTTTCCCCCTCAGTGTAAGCCCCTGTGTAATCAGGGTCGCCCTAGCCTTAGCATCAGCCGTATAGAGCCGCCACAGGCCACCGAGACGCTGACTCCCGATCGCAGATCCATAGCCAGCTATAGCCTCAATCGCTGCGCAAATCTGAGTGACAGTCACTTCAGCAGGCAAGTCAACCGCGAGAACAAAAACAGGTTCGACTCCTTTGTTTGCCATACCGAGCTGTGATTACGCTTTAAGAGTAGATATTTGTTGTGTAGCTTGTACTGCGAGCGAAATTCAACCAAGTGTGAAGAAAACGTGAACGAGAGAATATGAAGAAAGAAGGAACAGTTAGAGAGGAGAAAGGAAAGAAATGTTAAACGTGCTGAAGTGAAAGAGAAAGAAGATAGAAAGAAGGTAGTTAAGCCTCAGGCACGGGATCGTGCAAGGGAAAGAAGATACAGACTAATAAAACCGTATAATAGAGTGGCAAAGAATAATGCAACCTATAGACTACAGTTATCAGTAAGGAAAAGAAATGAGAAATATAAAAGAATAACCTATCAACAGATGAAAGGAACACCAAATACGTGAATACTTGAATATACCCAAAGGAGAGGACCAAGCTTACAGCGACAAAATGGCTAAGCGATACAATGCACTCACCCCTCTTGCATGTGTTAACCAGCGAAAGAAAATAGTTTAAATAAATAATAATCCAGTGAACAAAAAGTAAATAGCACTTCACACTGCCGAGAATGAAATACACAAAATATGAATCTTAAAAAAACTAGAAGATATCCCGAAGAAAACCGATAAATACTGAGAAAAACACCGTGATCAGAGAGCACAAAGAGAAAAACGACCCGTCACCGACGAAGTCCAAACCGTGAATTTTATGTTTAGTTTAATGTCTCCCGTGTAGCAAGAAAGCTTCTATACTGCAACGGGAGCCCAGAGCGGGGTGGCCCGGGATATGGTCGACTGCATAAAAATGACACCACATATTGCTATTAACATAAATCTATGACTGACACCGATATAAGCATATAACCATCAGAGCGGGACTCGAGCCACGGATCTCGTGTGTGTGAAGCTGATGGTCTTCGCCAGGGCTACCGCGCCCCCTAAATCTTGATAGTTGATAGTCTTGTCCAGACGTGTCTTTGTCATCTCTAGTTAGTGTTGTGGCCATTAGTTATATGAAGAATAGGGTTACTGTACGCAGAGTTGTATGTCATCTAAGACTTGAACCGCGGATTCTCTACTAGTGAGCAAGAGCACAACTGGACTGGACATTTGCGTTGCAAGTATGTGTGTCGGGGGAGGGGGAAATCAAGTAATTTGGTATAGCACTGAATTGACAAGTTGGAAGTTCGAGGTTCGATTCTCAGCAGCTGCTGCTGGTGCCCTGTACTGACTCCACAAAAAGCCGTGGTTACATTGTGATTTGTTTGGGAACGCAGTAAACGTAAACGTAGTTAAAGCAGTATTAACTTAATTAGTTGTGAAATTAATTACAGATACAAAAATTGAGCAAATGTTTTGTCTGATTAAATTCGATAGTCTTGGCACACAGCAAAAACTGAGCAATGGTGTTTGAAATCGGTTAATGAGTTATATTTGATGTAACCATCCCACCTTTCTCTCTCTCTCCCTCTCTCTCTCTTTCTCTCTCTCTCTCTCTCTATCTATCTATCTATCTATCTATCTATCTATCTATCTATCTATCTATCTATCTATCTATCTATCTATCTATCTATCTATCTANCTCTCTCTCTCTCTCTCTTTCTCTCTCTCTCTCTCTATCTATCTATCTATCTATCTATCTATCTATCTATCTATCTATCTATCTATCTATCTATCTATCTATCTATCTATCTATCTATCTCTTCCTCCTCGTCCATTTCGCTACAATCAATGAGCCGAAGTACATTTAATACAACATTTCAAGTGGTAGACTTGTGATAGTACAATATTGCATTGATAACAACTAAGGTATTGGGTCAAGAATTTTTCATGTGCCTTTGTTAAAAAATGTTACAGACAGTGATCTTTATCAGACCAATCCTTGATAACAATGTCAAAGGAACTTGAAGAAGAGGAGATATGTTAAAATGAAATAACCAGAGACCAATCGACGAAAACACTTGAGATTCCACATCGTGAAGAAGTCGGGACATGGTACATATGTAACATTATAATTATCGTAATGGGACGCAGTACTCCTTAGGTAGACCATTTGCTTCCGTGGTACGAGGTCCACGTTTTTCGCTATTGGTTTGGTTGGTGTCAGTATAATGTGATTGACCAAGTCCAAGGCATCCCGTTCTGGGTCTCGTCGCCGTACATGGCTTTTTTAAGACATGGGAAGCGGTAAATGTTAAGCTACGAGGGAGCTTCGCCTTCTCCGAATAAAGCTTTGGACTAACGATTTCGCCCTCTGGGTCGGTGTCACCATAATGTGATCGGCTGAGACAGGAGTCATGGTATCTCCGCCCTGTCTTGCGTGCGGCAGAACATAACTTGTCAGACGCCAGTCAAGGAGCCCGTCCACAATATTGCCTATATAGTCGCTCTAAGAACTATTTCGGGAAACCTCAGGCGTGCAAAGCGAATAAAAAATTACATGTGCTTTACTTTAGACAGCGTCTCCTGTTTGAAGATTGCTTCCCCAATATTAATGGAGGCCATGCGACAACAGGGGATATCACGAAAACGAAGACGATGGGTAAGGGAACCTACACCAAACATAGCTCTATCTAACCAACGAGCGTTAAGAAAACATGCCTAAAGGGCGTGAATAATTATGTCATCCGTTATCCCCTTGTGTACCGCAAAGTCCGCAATATCGAACTAATAAGACGTCAAGACAATATCTAGGCAAGATAATAATGTTCGAGATAAGTGGTCGTTGAAGATAAGTCAGCAGGTTATACTGTTCTCTCAACAATACGGATATAACGACGTACAGTAGGCTATTGTAGAGACTAATAATTTTGGTATTCTCCAAACCCAATAAAGGTATTCCACAATTTACTTTACATCCATTGGGTGCACCTTTAAAATGGTTAAATTAAGGTTACAGATGATGACAGAAAATGACTAAGTTATTGTTATAGGCATATATTGTACTGGCCCCACGGACTGGGTTCGCTTTCTTTGTTATGTGGGTTGTGGAGATGAGAAATCAGTGGAGACCTTATGATACCGGGGCCGATTACGAAAATCAAGGCGATAGGTAAGGGGATATGCACTGGCATCCAATCACAGCTCTGTCCAATACTTGCGAAGCCAATAAGCAACCAGAACTCCATGAGTCCATGGCTGTGTTTGAGGGGTATTATTATGCTATCCGTTACCATCGCGTGGGCCGCAAAGTGTGTAGTATTAATACAGACCGTTGGTTATTTCTGCATGTTAATGAAATTGTGCCATGAAAAATACAACTTTCACAGGGATCACTGTATTATGCCTCGGTTAAAAGTCATGGAAACGACCAAATGGCCAGAAGAGGCGTCAAATGGCTGGAAAGTATAAGGTCCGAGGTTCGACCTCATGCTAATCAATAATGGATTTGCAGAACGAAATAAAACAACAACGCATCCTTATTAAAGAGTTCCTCGGGAAACTTTCAGGATGTGCACCTGGTTTAAAAGAACATCTATCAATGCTAATAGTGAAATTAAAAAACAAAACAACAACGAACAAACAATTGACAAAAACAAAAATATACACTGCAATGGTACGGCCACTCTTCCCGAGATCATTAAGGACGATAACAACATCATCATCAACAACAACAACAACAACAACAACAACAACAACAACAACAACAACAACAACAACAACATAAACAAGCATTTAAACTTTAGATAAGGTTCTTCTGAAATCGAACAGGACGGAGAACTAATGAAAATGAAGTCTAGGCATCAGCCATTATAAAGTAGCCACAGTAAAACAAAAATATTTCTCACCAACAATTTTATGCATACCACTTTACCCCAATGGCCTTAAAGAGAACAAAAAAAAAAAATGTCCGTGTCAGGAAAGACAAGCAATATAGCTATGCAATACAGCAATCACAGCAGGTAATAATATTACATTTTTTATGATTGGAACGGACGGCGCACAACCTTCTTTGGTCTACTTCGTACAACCCCAATGAGCAGGTGCCGAGAAGGGATTTGAAAAGTTACGGAAGGTGGAGAAGGGGTTCTTCAGTTACACGTACTAGGAAGGTGAAACAGGCGAAGAGAGATTGGAGGGGAAAAAACACAGAGAGACACGATATAACATTAAGCAAAGGGTGACAAGTTGGTGACAACGCATTAAAAAGAAAAAGAAAAAAAAAAGAAAGAAAGAAAAAGAGTTCAAGAGTGGCTTATAAAATCAGATTTTAAACAGGAAGGAAAATCCCCCTGATCCAATAGATAGCGACAAAAAGGAAAGAAATATCTCAATGCTGTAGCATCTCAACAAACAAACAACCCCTCAGAACAATTACAACAACAAAAAAGAACCACCACCACCCATCCACACACACACACACACAAAACAAAGACAAGAACAAAACAAATAGCACCAGTAAGCACAACACACACACACACACACAATCTGTAATCACTATCTCACGCAAAACGTCTAAATATAAACCTGAAGCTTTTGAAGGAAAAACAACCATTTCACACTTAAATATAATTATTATGATTATAATAATAATGGCATAAATGTATACTTGACTTTAATTTGAGAACCGCTGAGTTTTATTTTCTGGGAGTCACCGTCATGTGACTTATTGTTGATTTTCAGTTGGCGACAGGGTGAGGTTTTGTAAAATAATGACAACCGTCTTTCACTTTAGGTTAGCGTGAACGACTGATCGTCGCAAGACCAAGACGAAAAGAATTCATTAGTTAGAAATTAAAAATGTCTTCGAGTGTTGTAAGAAGTGCAGTTTCTGTGTTTTTTGAATATGACACACCAAGAATAGCTCACATCAGGAGTAAAAAAGTTGGTCTTATAAACCGACTGATACAACTGACGATCATTGGCTACATCATTGGGTAAGAACATGGCTAATTCCAGGAAAATGTGAGGGCCAACAGTTGTGCACGGACGTGTAGACCTATACAGATTGACCTGTCATATAATATAATTTAGAAATGAAATTATACATTTTATTCCACTCTCTAATACACTAAATCGTCTAGATGTTTTAAATAATAATGTTTTAAATTATATAAATGTCTAGATTTATCCTTTGTTCACTTATAAAATGCTATGACATCAGTGCCTACACCCACAATAATAGATTTTCTTCCTCTAGATATAGACCAATAGCACGCTAGTCTGTCCAAATTTTGTTATTATAATAATAGGCAATACAATTTGTCTTTTTGTTCAAATCAAATTCTTTGGTACTGTCAAATAAGGCTCTCCTAGATCTAGAAATCTAGATCTAGTTTGTTTTTACATGCTTTTTACAAATTGTTTATTACTAATCGTGTGGGAGGAATAAAGGAGAAGCTTGTTATTACTTTCTTTCTTGCAGGTAATCACAATTAAACTTATTTAATTTTAAATAGCTGTGGGTGTGGTATGTTTCAGTTTGAATCCTTTTTGACAAGGAACAACATTACTTATGTGCGTCTCTTGGCTGAAAGGGTGATGCGTTTAGAAACATTGTAGCCCCAATTGAAAGTTCTACAATACAGAAATGGAAATTATATCAGCTGAGGGTTGAACCTTTGATCTCCTACTAGTCAATCCAGAGCACTAATGCTAGAGATATCTGGCACCTTATATTGCTAAAAATCCAAATCTTCAAAGATATATATCCCATAGGTTTCCTACAGAGGTGGGCGGAAAAAAGGGGACGACACTGAAGATTTGAACCTTGGACCTCCTGCTTCTCAGTCCTGAACACTGGAAACTGAGCTATCTTTAACCTATACTAAGCCAATGCTAATTTTATTGAAATTTAATTATATCTAGATCCCACAAATTTCTAGAAAAATATCAGACCAGGTTTTTGGGCACCTGCTGCTTGAGAACGTGGGCCATGACAGTTGGAGCTATCGTGAGGCGGTAATGATCAAAGATTTTCAAGCAAAGCACCAGCAGTTACAGTCTCGACCTACTATACAAATAAACTCAATTCAGTGTAAAAGTGAGCCAGTTGAAATTACCAGCTCACAGTCACACAAACAGAACAGACCTGAATTCAACATGCAATGTGATCAGCGTCTGTTTCACATCAGTGCGTGTCTGTCTGTCTGTCTTTATGTCTTGGTGGGGCGGCATTTGACACCTCTATATAAATCAGTCTAAGCATGGCTTTCATCACGATCTTCCCCTACATTATTGGTCCAACCATCTTTATACATGGGGACTAAACACCACCAGGGGGGAAGGTGTTCAAAGAAAATCAGTGGGACCTAGTAGAGTGTGTGATTTCAATCAAGACGTCCCTAGTACTGTCCCTTGAGCAGCACATAAAGTGGTTCCGTACTTGTTGGATCTGCTTTAGTAAACTGTGACTGGCTGAGACAAAAGTCCTCTTTTCCCAGCTTCGTCTCTGTGTAGAGCTAGAACTGGTGCAAGTGGTAGAGTGTTGGTCTCCCTTTGAGGAGGTCCCTGGTTTGAAACCTGTGATCGGTCAAAAATGTATTTTCCAATTTTGTTCCCTACTTATTGGGTCGGTGTAAGTATAGTGTGACCGGATGAGACAGTCTTGGTCTCCCCGCACTGTCTTGTATATGGCAGCACGTAAAATAGCCAGATGTTAGTCTTGGAGCCTGTCCGCAATAGCCTAAACAGTGCTGGTCTTGGACAATAAGCAACCAACTCAACTCAACTGTGGAGGTGCATGTGAACAATTGTTATGGGACCTATTGGAGTATAGGATCCTCCTTGTAAACTCAAGTCAGGAATAATTAAAAGACATTAAACTACGAGGGAGATTGAAAAGGGCCTGACAAAGAAGATGGGTTTGTCCAACGAATATGTTTTTTTTTTACTATGACATTCAATCATCTATATAAAAATGTTTCTTTCTCTTTTCTTTAGGTTTGTTATCGTTTATAGGAAAGGCTATCAAGACACAGACAAAGTTCAAAGTGCTGTCACCACCAAACTTAAAGGAATTGTTTTCTCCAACTACAGTGACATTCCTTCCTTAGGGGTTAGGACTTGGGATGTTGCAGATTATGTTGTACCACCACAAGTAAGTGAAATTTACACTTATTGTAAATAAACAGTAATCAATAATGTTATTGATTGTCATTTGCACACCGCTTCGATTATTCTTGGTGGTATCATGATATTGATATTTTATTATTTTTTTAAAACATAAACAAGTAGAATCTACATGATTTATTAATAATACAAATCTTCAGTGAAAAGTACTTTTGTTGTTGTTACATATTATAACATTTTGAGTAAATAAACTTACCAAAAGTATCCCTTTTACCTTTTCAAATTAATAGAGAATAATGTTTAATTAAGCAAAACCATTCTACATATAAATGATAAGTCAACATTAACCTTTTTGTGTCGTAAATGATGCCGTGTATAGTATGTCATGATTTCCAGCTGGGTTTGTCGTACATGGCATGTCTAGTACATCATGCTTTATCAACTCGATATCTCATAGGCTTCAAAAGTAACACTTAAACTGCTTACAAAGTTTAATTTATTGATAAATTTTTGCTTGGCTATAGGTCTAGATCTAGGTCTTGATCATCATCCAATACGTGAAAAACTTCTGCTTCCTCCAATCAACATTAAAATTGATCTCTATGCATGTCTCTCACATAATAACGCTTAAAAATTGCATCCCCTTTTTAATTAACTTTTTAGGAGAGCAATGCATTCTTTGTGATGACAAATGTGGTGGTCACTCCAAGCCAGACGCAGACAACTTGTCCTGAGGTAAGCGTTGTACGTTAGCCCTAAGGTACACATTCATGTATACATATTAATAAATGGAATGTCACAAGAAGTACAACAATGGTCTCCCAATCAGGAGGTCTTTGGTTTGAAACCTTTGTTTGGTACAAAAAATTCATTTGCCAAATATTGTCCCCCACTGACTGGGTTGGTGTCAGTATAATGTGCCTGTGGTATCCCCTAACTGTCTCTGTGGCAGCACATACATATTTCAGATGTTAGTCGCTAAGCAATAAACTCAAACATTTGTTAATTATCCTAAAGATCTCTTGCGTGCTCAACACCTGACTAATAAACACACTTTACAAAACAAATTGAACTTGAATATTGAACTTTAATAGACAGATGAAATTTTGTGCTGCTTAATCTTGTCAAGTTTTATCTGAGTTTAATATACTAATATACACTCACACATATATATTCACTCCCCCCCTCCCACCGGATCCTACACACAGAGATCAGATGGAAAGGGAGGGAGGGGGAGAGAGAGGGAGAGGAGAGAGAGAAGAGAGAGAGAGAGAGAGAGAGACAGACAGACAGAAACAACAGACAGACAGAAGACAGACAGAGACAAGACAACAGACAGGCAGAGACAGACAAACAGAGGGAGAGGGAGACAAAGACATACAGACAGAGAGTCAGAGAGACAGTCAAGACAAAGAAGACAAAGACAGATGGACAGATCATCTGATCTCTGTGTGTAGGATCCAACCATAGATGGCATACAGTGTGACTCTGATGCTTACTGCGAAGGTCTCAAAGGAAAGTCTTCTCTGAAGGGAAATGGTGAGTAAGATAAAAATCGGATGAAGTGGCATGTTTCCTTTACTATCTAGTGGTGGGGCTGAGAGCCCAGTTTGTTGTGCTTGGTTCTGTGAACAGGAGCTTGGCGATTCAAACCGTAGCTAGTCCATTTATTTCTGTATGGAATTCTCCTGGAAACTTAGGCTATATAAACTTATAAAATATTTTTGAAAGGCCTAGATCTTATGTAGCTGCACGTACAAAAGAGTGTATTTATGTGTGTGTATTGTTTGGGGTTGTGTCTGAAGGTCATGGGGGGTCAGCATAAATGCCGAGCTTTGCATAGCTTAACTTAACTACGCGAGCATCATAAAAAAAGTTGCATACCGTCAACTGAAGCGTAGCAGTTATGATTTTTATTTAATGTATCGTGAGAGTTGTATCTCGGTCCAGGACAAAATTACTTGAGTCTTATTTTAAACTCATCGTCTACTCTAGTGTGGCTTAAGCTACTTTGTGTTTAGGGGGAAGATATGTTAAGGTTTTGAAAAAAGATTAGTCTCATAACTTAAAAATCTGAGGGGTCAAAGAAATAAACAAGCATCTTAAACAGTTGATTATTGTTTGTATCAATTTTTATTGTATATCATAATGTTTTATTGGCTTTCTAGGCCCCCATATAGCCTATATAGTGCTGATGTTGGACGTTAAACCACAGATCAACACTACTCTAGCCCCCCCCCCCCCCCCCCCCCCCCCAATCTTGTAGATAAATTATGCTTCCTTAATTCCGTAATGAAAGAAATGCATCCTTTAGGCTCTTAGTTAGTAATCATAGTGTTGTGCTTTTGATTCTGACTTTGGGTACCATGATTATCATTAAGAGTTTTGTGTTTTTGTTTATTTTTATTTGTACAGGTCCCATTACAGGAAAATGTGTGGATTCTGATTTTCCAAAATACAATGGCACCAAAGTGTGCCAGATTTATGGATGGTGCCCTGTAGAAAATGTTGATGTGTGAGTATCCCCAACCAAATTTTGCACAAAATATGATTTTTGTTAGATACAGAAAGTGTTGGATATCACTTTATTTCAAATTTTTTATTTTAGGCATATAAAATGTTTTAAAGAGAATAATAATATAGACAACAATTTAATTATAAGGTCCTTTATTGAACAAAGTTTGACTGGAGAACGAATTAATATGATTGAAGTTTTGAATAAAAGCTGTGTTATCTACTCGTTTCCATTCATTTTATCAAGAAGACATTTTTTGAAGTTTATCCATTTACAAGGCATTTTACCATTTTAGGGTGAAATACATTAACAAGAATTAAAAAAAAAATTTTAGGCTTAAAATGTGACATAGGTTTGTAAAAATAATTGATATTTAAGACTTGTTGTGTGCACCAAATATGTGATATCTTAGAAACTAGTCAAAGTGTCTTGAAAAAAACAAAAAAAAAAAAAACAACAACAACAAAATGAATAGCAATTTATACATAAAAGGTACTGTGGAAACCTCCAAAAATGAAGTATGATAATTCAAATTATTCGTAAAATTTTTAGCGAGAGGATAGGTAATTTTTTCTCCTCTGGTTTTAGTTTCCAATATGCAGCTTGCACCACCAATAGGCAAACAAAACTGCGATCTGTTAAATTTTTAGGAGAGCCAGACCACAGGATTAATCATAAGTAGGCTAGATATGGAATTTTTAGGTATTTTTCCACTGTGGTATAAGTAGGCTTTTAGTGAAAATGGCCTAACAATGATTGCACCTTGGATTTTCCCAATCAAGATAGCAAGTCACGTAAAGAGACATAGTAAGTACCCTAGCCACAAAAGTACTTTTTTAAGGAGCATAGTGGTCTAGTGGTGTAAACCATACTTGCTTTAGGTGGCAAGATGATTTGGTGCCGCTGCATCTACAAGCGGAGGGTTCTAATCCCACAAAGTGAAATCATTGTTGGGTCATTTTCACGAAAAGCCTACTGCTACCTGTTAAGCAGCATTCACTGCTTAACTCTGACTAAGATCTGCCTTGAGAAGAAATAGGGCAGGGAAAATGTAACTGTTGAAAGAAAATGATAGGAAAATCCCAAAAGTGCATTTTTCGACTGTCTATATATTCTTTTTATACTTTAGTGGTTCAGGTATGCCCCCTTTATTTAATTTTTAATTTGAATTCTTTTAATTTCAACTTTTGATCTAATCCCAAGCAATTTGAATTAGGAATTAGTGGGTTTCCACTTTATATATGCCAGCATGTATAGGCCTCCAGTAAACATGCATTTATTGTGCAATGTGTTTCCTGTAGGCTGAAAAGTTTAAAGGAGCCGGTACTTCAAGATGCTGGAAACTTCACAGTTTTTATCAAGAACAACATTGAGTTCCCCAAGTTTGGTGTGTCAAGGTAAGGTCACACCTTCTGTTTGCTAATACAAGTAATATCAGAATATAGATATGCGATGATGATTGGAAATAGAATAGATTATATAAAGCTTTGGTGGGAGGTCTCAACTCATTTGATTTCTATGTTCATAATAGTCTATGGTGAGAAAGCAGGATGTGTCTGTTTGGATTAGTTGTGCATCAGAAGTCTCTGGTGGGTCCTGCTTCAAATTTGTCTTAAATAAATTCCAGTCACTGCCATAGTTTCTAGCCCTTGAAATTTACTTGGAGATTTGAATATTTATTTAGAGGATTACCGTCATGTTTATTTGAACAAACTTCAAGATTGAAGAACACAAAAAGTAGAATGCACATTATTTTTTTGTTCAGAAATATTTTTAATACAAATAAATAGATTATCCATAATACTAAAGTAATTTAAAAAGTTGAAAACATTATATGTCATTTAAGTTATTGAAGAAGATGTGTAGTTTATAATGCCAGAGTGTTTTTTCTTTTCTTTTCTTTTTTTTTTCTTTTTTCAATTATTTTTGATGTTATTCATTGGTAGAAATTTGAGATGCAAGAGTATAAGGCACAAATTCCAATATGTTAATATATAAGAATGTACAGTCACAAATCTAAGAGATAGCAAGATTCAGACTATTGGAGGGTGACTTATATGTTTGGGGGGTACAGACCCTTCCATAGCAACATTATCTTGATCACTTTTTTGCTAAAAGCAGACCCTCATACAGAATATCTAGCAAATCCTTGATTTATGTAGTTTTCATATGGAAAATAGGAATAGGATTTAACATATAACTGCGGTATCACCTCAATTGCTTTCCTGCTAAAAATGGGAAAGTGCATAACGTTTACAATATTTTAATTTTTTATATGTAATTTCTGGTGTTAAAGAAAGGAACAAGTTGAAACATATTATACTGATTATTTTTAATTCATGTACTGCTTCTGGGTTATATATATTTCATTCTTATTGACAGAGCTGTCAAGAATTAGTATACAGTACCAAGTTTGATCAAATTAATCAAAAATATTTAATGTGTATAATCCATATTTGTATGAAATTTAACTATTTTCTCTTTTTTTTTTCCCTCTCCCTATCAAATTGCTAGACGGAATTTGCCTGAAAATGAAGACGATGAATATTTAAGCAAGTGCCAGTATGATCCCAATGACGCTAGAGACAAATTCTGCCCTATTTTCAAACTGGATACAATAGTCCATGGTGCAGGGATTGAGTTTAAAGATATTGCAGCTGAGGTACTTCAATCTTTATTTTGTGGTTGTAGAAACATTTGGGCTAGATCTCAGTGAGGCACTGGTGCTGTAATAGTTTGAAACTTAGCACAAGGCAGACAGCTAGAGTCCCATGAAGACAGATAGGGTCACTGGCAGGCAGTAGATGCTTTTCCAGGCAGGGTTTTCATCTTCATCGTCTTCCATCATGTATTTCAGGCGGAACATTTTTGACACTTACCACAATGACTCAGAATTGTCCAGTTGTCGGTGGAATAGAGATGACCCAAGGGATAAATTTTGTCCTATATTTCTGTTAGATGATATTGCTCGGGATGCAGGGGTGACTTTTAACGACTTGACGTCTCAGGTAGGGGAAAATTGTGAATGCCACGCTATATTTATTTGAGAAAGAAAAAGATATAATAAAGAAAGCATGAAATAATGCAAGAATGTATGTAGCTACCAGTGCCAAATCCTTGTTGCATCTAAATGGCATGCTATTGAAACTTGTTTTTGGATGTGCAAGGTAAATTTATGTTGATTAATGATCTTGTGATCTAACTTTGAACAAATCTTACTATATAGGCATATGAAAATTTGAAAGAATGCTAAAAGCAATAATTTTGGCCTTTATTGTTAAGTGTAGCAAAAATTTTAAGGAATTATTCAAAGCTTAAAACTTCTTGTGAAAAAAAGCTAAAATTTCATTGAAACAAACAAAATACCATAAGATTTGGTGCTTTTGCTCTACATGGTACCTGCGCTTTTTATCTGCTTTAATGTAATTATATAAACATATAAGGTCACCTCTGCACCCAATAGGCTTTATCTTTGGATAAACTTTCTATTGTTGGACTTTTAGTAAGGTTTCTTGTAGGTAATGGACACTGACTCTAACATATTTTAGTAAATTGGCATAGGTCAAAGCACCAGAGTTTTCACTGAGTTTGAGATTTTGGTTTGATGTGTACATAAAATAATTGTAGCAACATGGTATTTTTAAGGAGTTCAAAGAGAAAACGTTTCTGCCTAACCTTAAGATTTTATTATAAACATAAATACTAAGGGATACTTAAAAACGTTTTTTTTAAAAGTAAAATTCATTTTTTAAACTGTGAATGAAATTGGGAAAATATTAAGTTTACTTCACTTCTGTTTATTCTATCGCCTTTATCTACTTCATCTGATGAATTGAAATGTTATTCATGGACAGGGAGGAGTGATGCAGATTGTCATAGACTGGAGCTGTAACTTGGACCACAGCATCAGTAACTGTGTGCCGTCTTACACTTTCCGTCGTCTGGATAAAGGCGACTTCAAGATATCCAGAGGCTTCAACTTCAGGTAGCTCTACTGACATAGCTGCATGAACTATCAAACTTTACTGGATTGATGATGCGTTATTGCTGGAAAGTTGTTTAAATCTTTGAAATTGTAAAGACTATTTCAATATATCACTTTAAAAAAAGTGTATAGAGTATGCTTTGTATCTAAACTCCCTGAATATATATATCTCTTAGATGCTATATGAGAGTAACTTCAATGATATTTAAAAAAAAAAATTAATGGAAAGAAAGAGACAAGAATAGTGCATTCATAAAATGGACTATATTATCTGATGTAAAGGTTTTGACTTGGAAAATGAAGATCATGGAGATTTATAATTATAGCTATTCAGATAAAGGTTGCCAGCCTAGAATTTCTTCTTTATTTATTTTGAGAATGAGTCATAGTCTAATATGGCCAATGAACTTGTCCAATGTTAATGGGTTGCGTAGTTCAAACTCTAATCTCACTCTGACATGTTGGAATTTGACGATCTCGGTTATGAGAAAATGACTGCAGTTTCAGGGACATGAAGCGATTAGTTACTTTTGTTTAAATATTTGGAATGATCGTCACTGCCAAAATGGCACAATGGACTGAGCAGCCAAACTTTTAGTTGTCAATGTGACAAACAAACAACAACAATAAATCGATTTAGAGTAGTGTCCTCTTCTCTGTTACTAATAATAATGATAATGTATAATTTTTATATAGAGCAAAACCACAACTCTTTAGGTTGTGCTCTAGGGGCTAACGTTATTGGAATATGCTTGTACATACTTATGTTTTATTGCTCCAGATACGCAAATCAGTATGGAGTGATCCAGCAAGATGGATCCTTCAAGCTCTACCGGGACCTGTACAAAGCTTATGGTGTACGGTTTCTCGTAACAGTCCAGGGGACAGCGGGAAAGTTCAGCATCGTGCCCCTGTTGCTCAATATTGGCAGCGGTCTAGCCTTGCTTGGGGTGGTAAGAATATTAATAGAATATCTGATAAGCTTTACAAGCCCTTGGTTTCCCAAGGAATCATTTGCAGAGACTTTTCTAACAAAGGGGCACTATAATAGCTTTAGGTTTGAATCTTGGATCTCCTGATGATGATGATAATAATAACAAGGATAATAATAATAAAAATAATAATAATAATAATAACAACAACAACAACAACAACAACAACAACAACAACAACAACAACAATAATAATAATAATAATAATAATAATAATAAATATAATAATAGTAGTAGTAGTAATAATGATAATATTAATAACAATAATAATAATAGTAATAATAATGATATAATAATAAAAATGATACAGATGATTGAAAGAGACCATTTACAATAAACTCAGCTCATGGCGCTTTTACACAATACAATCTCATTTAAAAAAAAGATGTGACATAGCACATCAAAGAAAAGAACAATATTCAGTTCTCAACCAACTGACTTTTATGGTACTTTGTCCCTGTTGCAGACTGTGTATGACTTATAATAATTAGGACTGTTGCCGTAGCATTCGTATCTGGACATGAGATTAACATCCAGGCCTTTTATTTGGCAGGACCACACGCTTCCATTGAAAAGAATAACTTTTTTGTTTAATTTATTTTTACTTCTCCCATGTTTTAGGATAGTTTGCCCTTTTCCTATTTTTCATTATTCAATGCTTGAATTTCAGGATACAAAAATATAATATGATGTTTATAGCATATTTTATTTCATCTTAGATTGTTTGGAATTGATATACATAAACTGGGTGGAGCTTAAAGAGATAATAATTGATTATTGATCACAGAGCTTCAAAAATTTATCTTCAAGACAAATCACTATGTGTGATATTCGATTAAAAAAAATCTTCAGTCTTGTTAGAATGTCCATATTTTTTTTGATTTTATAGCAGTTCCAAATATGACAGAACATTATATTTCTTTCACCAGGCTACAATCATTTGTGACATTGTGGTGCTCTACTTCCTCAAGGCGAGACATTTCTACAGAGAGAAAAAATACCTTGATATCAAAGGTCCTGATGCGTTTGAGGTAATGAAATCCTTTTTACATTTTTTCTTCCTTTTTAAATGAGCTTTGCAGAAGAGAAAAAGCAAGAAACCAGAAACAAAACCAAAAACTTCTGCTGCTCATATCATTGCATATTTGTTCTGAATGTGTCAAAACAGGTAGTTATTTTAGCACTGTGTCTAAAAAGTTAATATTTTCCAAAAAGGAATTGTATGCAGCTAAAAATTATTGAACCTCTAATTATATCTAACAGTTTTGCAAGAGCATCATGACATTTAAAGATCACCATAAAGTTTAAACGTTGTTTGAAAACCACATCATCTCTAATTACTATTGTTATTTGTGTGTTCAGGGTATACATAATGTGTAAACCAAACTGGACAGTTCAGCTGTTGAAATAGACTTTACCTAAAATATATATAACTGGTATAGCCATTTCAATTTGAGGAGCCTCCTAGTCCAGTTTGTGAATACCAGACTTGTTGAAGTCACTAAAGGGTCATTAGGACATATCAGTTGGGATACCTTGGCACAATTGTATGTACAAGGTTCAATCTCAGGCCTGAACAAAAGTATGTATCAACACAGTAGGCCTACAGAATGGGTAGTTGAGGTCAGGAAAGTAAAGTGTGGCGAGGAAATTATTGGCAATATAGAGATTAAGAGAGAGATAGAAAGAGAGAGAGAGAGAGAGAGAGAGAGAGAGAGAGAGAGAGAGAGAGAGAGAGAGAGAGGGAGGACGGGAGGAGGGAGAGGAATAGATAGATTGATAGATAGATACACTGATAAAAAGGGAGAGAGAGAAAGAGAAGAATACAAACCTAGGAATATAATGTTGTACTCCCAATTGGTAGGAAGAGGAAGAAATCGGCCTGTTAAAAAATCCATCACGTTCATCTACAAGAAGATATGGCAACAACTCTGACGCGAAGCTGCAGATAGTTTAGCAAGCCCAGTAACCGTATATTTATTTTTTAACCGGCGCACATCTTGTCACATCAATCTTTGACCTCACCATCACTGTATCCCAAGAGTTCCTTGACCGAGTGCCATTTCTACTGAAACATTTGCAGCAATATAAAGATTGTGGTACATTGTCATTAACTAGCTGAATGGATGACACATCTCGGAGATTTGTCATTTCACCAAGAGCAAAGCGATTAGTTTTAACAAAGCAGAATTTTTGCCATTTTGCATGCTAACACAGAAGTAAATTAATTTTCTAAAGTTATCTCTTAATCTATAAAATTGAGTTAAGTCAATCTGTTAGCGCAATGACAACACCTTTTTTAAAAGTCAAAAACTTTTGTGGAAACAGCTTATTATCACTGTCAATTCCTGTCACCAGTTCTCACTGCACAGGTTTGAGATTATATCAGGCAGTTCACCTTTATGTATCATGACCTTCTGTGTGTTCCAAGTTTTTGAACATATTCCATTTGGAAAAGTTCAGTTTTACACGTTCCCTTTGAGAACAACTTTTTTGCCTGGTTCATCTTACTTAGATTTAACTTGATCGTTAAAATGGAATAACCTGGCTGTTCTCTGTGTTAATAAAAGGTTGATTTTGAATATATGGGGTTAATTTTGATCTCAAAGAGAAATGTAGTAAAGCAGTCAGTATCTTCATTATTGAAATTGTTCCAGGTTTTAAATGAGGAAGATGATCCAGAAGTAAGTAGATCTAGATTGGCAGGCTCTCTGCAATATGGCCAGAATGAGATTGCCTTGAGTGGTAGTACCAAGGAAACGAAAGAAAGGTTGTTGTTTTTTCCTCCTCCCTAGAAGCTACTCACTCCCATTTCTACAAACTTTGCTTCAAACTTTATCCTGTCAGATAAATTTTTTCCATTACTGCTCTAGCATATGTATCTATAATCTTCTGAATACTTCCATACAGAGCACATAATTTGCCTGAAATCAGAATTAACAGGTACAAGTTGTTGCAACTTAATTTGCCTGAAGTCTGAATTTTTTTTAAAAAACTATTTCAAGAAAATGAATTTTTTCACTTTTTTACACCGGAAAATGAAGACTGGGTTTTATAATGCTGCTTAGGAAGGTCTGTCTAAATTGGGTCGATAAAAAACCTGATAATTATTGTGATTAAAACTATAGATTATTTGCGCCCTCAGAGGTTATGGGTGTTAGTAGACAACTTTAAGTTGAAAGGAAAAAGTTTTTGGACCACTGTACACTCAGCGTGCACAATGGTGCATTTTTGTATACCATTTACCTGGCTGAACCACTTTTGAAGTTCTGAATTCAAAATATTTAAATCGAGAACAAATTTTGGATTCCTAATGATTCATTCACCATTACAACTTTTAAATCATAGTAAAATGTTGGCAGTATTGGAAGTTCAAAATAGTTATGATTGTCTGTTTATCTAAGCTGCTAAAACTGCAGCAATCAATAGATTGTTTAACTCAGTTTCACCTTTAGACTTAACAAGTGACTGTGAAATTGTGAAATAAGGACAGATCTGAGCTACAATTATTTTGGTTTGTGTAACAAGTCAAAGGAGTAAGAATTAAATATTTCTTAAAAAGCAGTTCATAGTTAAATTAAATTTGAACAACCCAATTTGTTTAAAACCTAAGTTTTCCTAAAAAATTATTAGCTTTTCTTTCTGTGATGCATTAAAGATAGATATTTTGGGATTTAAAAAAATGCAGATGTGTGAAATAGTCATTAATTATGATTTAAGTGAGCCTTTTTTTCAATTTTGCTTCTTATGATCTCAAACCTATGCCAACCCTTATATAAATATTAAGGTTCACCACATATGCCTTTTTTTTTTTAAATCGCTGTTTTTATTTACATAAAAAAAATTAATTGATAATATAAGTTGAATTCATTGGTAATGAACAAAATTCTGTTAGATGATGATAATTAAGATGTTTGCTCAAAGAAATTTCTTCAAAAGTGAACATTTATGCCAAATATGCATTTCACAACACAATGTGTAAGAACTTATCATTTTAATAGCTAGTTAATCTCAATTTTAATGCTATTCATTGAGAGGAAATTTTTTTTAATAATAATAGGACCTGCTCAAGTAGAACAATTTTCTCTCTCGTTAATAATTGCTGCTAGATGTAGATTGTTGTTAACTAGCTTTCTCCATTACCATTCAGAAACCTGTGTGCTGGATGTACAAAAGTTTCTTGATAACAGTTATCTCATTTGGTTGCTCATAGCAGAATGTTTGTCTTGACAGCAGTTCAGCTTATAGTTATACTTGTAACCTATTTGTATTCTCTACCCTAGATGTTTAAGTTTACCCCTCTATCTCTCTCTCCAGGTTCTGAAAGAGGATTCTGAGTGTCCTGACGGAGACAACACACCAGACAGAAAAAGTAATTTGACTGATTCAGTTACTGGAGTCACAGCAAGCACAAGTCAAGTTCGATGATCTTCAGAGAGACTCCACATGATGCTTATATTAAAAATGACTATCAGATGTTTTACTTTAGGGTTAATGCTAATTTGTTCATTGTAATGTTTGATTTAGCCAGGGTATTTTCATCTGTGAGAGCAGTAGTGATCAAAGCCAACTTACCACTGATTACACTTGGGACACAACTTTTCTATAGTCACAATTTGATGAGATAAAATTGACTAGGAGACCAAGAGGAAGCTTTCCTCTGTTGTGATTTTTAAATGTTTTGGTCTGTACTTCCCTGATATTAAAGATGCCTATATTAGGCAGTTCATATTAGATTGCTTTTTCATTGAAATTATATATTTAAGCAAATTAAGTGAGATGAGGTATTTTAAATAGTGTGAGGTGCTCTTTGTGATTTGTTGCAATAAGGTAAACTTATACTTATAGAACAGGGTACTAATTTCATACCATGTACAATTGTGACTTCTATTTTTAGGTATTTTTTTTTAAGTTTTTCTTTAGCATTCATGCTTGCCTATCTTTACTTTTTCAGTCTTTTAGTGTGTATAAGGATTTGGCTTCTCAACCCTTTAAACCCTCATTCCCATTTCATGTTTTGATCTAGGTTTTAGAAAGATCTATAAAATTAATGGAAAGAGGGTATTTTGTAATTTTCTGTGTGATTATATTGGTTGCACAGGTTTAAAGAATTAAGAGCTGATGTGAGGAAAATAGGTACATTTAGATTGATTTGAGTCAGATGCATGTTTAGTGAAGTTTGCCTTGTAAAAACCAAGTGCATGATCATGAAGTTATTTTTACATGAAACTTCATTGATGAAGTATGTGCATAAAAGTAAAAAAAAATCTTTTATGATGCACTTAAAGAATCAAAAGAATTTAACATGCATTGTGCAGAAACACAGTAACTAGATATATCATTACCTTAAAAAAATAAAAATGATTTTCATATTTTATATGTGAAATAAAAAGGGGGAAAAATTGAAAACTGGTTATATTATTTTGAGCACATTTCTTCTTAATACCATCCGATTCTGAGATAAATTCTTGTCATATATATTAGAAATATCCATGATAAGAGTAACTGCTACACTGCCGTATCAATAATAAAAAAAGACCCAGAAAGAGAAAACTTCTAAGTGTTAGCACTACTTCTGTTATAGTTTCAATACTTTTATTTTTAAATTTTCCAATTTGCAAATCCAACCTGTGCCATATATACATGTACTTAATCTGTTAAACTAAAAAATATTATTTGAGAAAGCAGTGAGGAGGCAGATTGTGGATTTGTGATATCCACACAAGTGTGGATCAGGACAACTTTTGTCTTACAATTCATCCTCAAAAGAAAATGTACATTCCTAAAGACTGCTGTAAAATTTGCAAGTCTTTTTCACTGTTGGTGTTGCCAAAAACATTCATTTGGAAAAGCCCTAAATATTATGGTTACTGCATTTCTGAGAATCAAAATTCAAACAAAAAAACATGATTTTAAATTATGTTAATTTCCACAGATCTGTGAGCTTTCATTGTTGTTACCAATATTTGTTGTAACATTTTTGGAATAAAATGCCGACATGTTGATAACCGATTTTATTTTGTTTGTGTTAACTGTTAGCAAGTATGCATGGCTCACAAACCATTGAATAGTTTTGCAATGAAATAAATATTAATTGTATTCTCAGAAAAATAGAATCATTTTTTGTCGATACCCTATACATGTGTATAATAATAATAATAAGTTGTAATAGAAAACATTCATTATGCCACACAGTAAGATAAAAAGAAAACAACATTAAGCAAAGGTGGATTTGTAGGCATGGTTTAATCAATGGCATTTAGTATTTACATTCTCAATATTACTTATATTAAACATGATGAGTCAAATGAAGAAAGGTAAAACCACAATCAATGAAAAAGTACACTTCATCAGATTTTTGTTTCTTTTCTTTAAACATATCATCTCCCCTTCCATTTCCAACAGCTATTCCAAATGCATGTGACTCGTTCACCCCCTCACATTTAAATTGTTGCCATCAATAAAAAGTCTTCAAATCGTTTTCAGAGACACAATTTCTCTCTCTTCCATTTATTTCAGATACCAAATTTTCAATTGCAAACCGACACACACTATTCAAAACATTCCCATAACATGATTCTTTGACAGATCCATTAGTAATTAAAACAAAAGATTCTCTCACAGAATATCAATCCTGTTAAGATCCACCAAGCATATTTTCTCCAAACATCAACCACCACCATATCATTTCTTCAGAGATCTACTAACAGCATTGACAAATCCTCCAAAAGATACATGAGCACTAGCAACAGAATATAATTCACTAACAGCATATCATTCCTCATAAAAGATCTGCTGACGCAGTTTACAAACATATCAAATTCAAATCATTATCTTCAAACACTTCAACACTTGAAAGCACCTGTTTTCTTTATATATATTTCTTTGCAATTAAGTCCGGTTACTAACATCTCTAGAGTTGTAGACCCTGCCCTTCGCTCTGAGCTCTCGCACAAATCTTGGGGGAAGTGAGCCTGTCACAGACACAGCATAGCAACCTTTCACCATCCTCTCTGGTAGAGATAAAGCAAAAATATGTAAATTCAAACAAACTGCCCACAATTTCATTTGTTGTTGTGAACTCTGGCAAATATAAGGAAGTACTTTCCTATACAATTTTCAAATCTCCATTAATATGAATGCATCGGTTTGTAAAAATGTACACTTGTATTTTGTAGATTTGCTTTCCTCACCAATGATCGCCTTTCACAAGTGTTCAACAAAAAAAGATTTTTATTGGGTTAATGTAACAAAAAAAAAAATGTTAGCATTCAAGTGCTTTATACTCCAAGGCTGAATTCATCGAGTTTTAGGTTTATTGTGCAACTATCATTGTGTCAAAATCTTAAAAACATAAATCACAACTTAACATTTTGATAGGCTTGTCATTAATAAAGAGCCAAAGATCTAAGCAAAACTTTATGCATCATCACTAGCTGGATGGCATATCTAAGATACTTCACCATTTTGATATCAGTAAAACAAAACAACTGTTAGATCAGATTCTGTCTAAGGGTCAACTTAAAAGTAGATTTGTATCACTAGTAAACCAATCCTTAAAAAAAAAAATTTATAAACCATATTTCTTGCTCAGTGAAATAATTTTCCTTCTGAATCTTATAAGAAAAGGCATCAAACACTCTTTGTTGGAACATAAAAAAATTCAAAACGATATTATAGGCCACTCAAAAACAATAGTTTATCATGTAAAGTAATGAATACTATGAAGATAACTGACCAATTCTCTGCCATTTGGCCACCCAGCTGTCTTCTGGACTCATCAGTGCTATCATTCTGCAGGCAAAAAAGTAATAATAGGCAAAAAGTTGAAATCACAAACAAGCAATAATTAAAGACAAATTGGGAGATCTTAAGAGAAAATAAACCCAAAGACAACAAAAAGATCTGTAAACCACTTTCCAACAAGCATGTACAAGTAGCGTAACAGACAAAAAAAACGAACAAAAAACATGAGAATTTTAATACCTATAATCAAGATCATTTCACGACTTGACTAAAACTTGGATGAAATGAAGAAGGCAGCAGGATTGAAATCTTAGTATCAAGTTTCGCAATTAATATAATGCAAAGTTGTTAATGTTCTAGATGAAAAAAAAAAAAAAGTAAACCCAGGATAAATAGGTATCTGGTATTCAAAATTGATTCTAAAATCTATTCCTTTTGGTCTTTTGAATAAAAAAAAAAAAAAAAAAGAAAATTTATAAAATCCATAGCTGGGAATGTAAGATTTTGATTACAGATTTCAGAGGTTTGTGCTATCAAGAGCGCAAAGTCCCCGACGCTAACGGTAATAAAAATTAGACAAGAAAACAAATCAAGATCCTTGTGAAGATCCTCCTTAACAGCTGAAGTAAAAAATAGACAGTGAAAAGGGTTACCATTTGTAACAATTTGATCTCATTTGTTAATGCTATTTTCCAATTTCATTCATTTTAGAAGTGAAATAAAATTCATGCAATTCCCCCCCCCCCCCTTCCCCGAAATAATTAAATTTCCAGTCACTGATTACAGATTGATAAAAACAGATAAGTATTTAATTCTCACCCCTCAAAGTTTGCACTTGTGCATTCTATCACAATATCTCTGTTGTTCTTCATGTGCAGAACATCCTGGCAGTTCTCACAACCATCAAACTCAAACTGGTCCATTGTCTGGGGAAAATGTTACAAAGATATTATCAAGATTCAGAACTAAAAAACAAAAAAAAAGGAGAGAGAGAGAGATTTATGTTTATTTGTGTGTTGGGCTCCTCACCTTATACTAACATAGCAAAATATCATGTATGATATTACAATGTGCAAGAAAATGAGAACTTATGATGACATCATGCTCTGTTCAGCTCTCTCAACCCAAGCCTTTCTTCCAATTTCTGAGGCTTAAAAATACTTATAAATTAGTAATTTTTTGTAATAAATAAGGTTTCCATTAACTTCTAAATCAATATGAGGGCCGATACTTTGTAAGAAATGAAATTATGATGCTCGATATGGCTTAACTTTAACTTTGCAGATCTGAATCATGATACTATCATATATATGAATTATAATAGTTAAGTCTAAATTTTAGGTTGGGATCTATGATGCCAAAATCTCTGAGGAAGAAGGTTCTTGCTCCGTGTTCAGAAACTATGTCTATATCTAGGCTTTAGAGAAAAAGGGTAACCTATAAGAATACCCTAAATGATCAGATTTATATCTGGATCCAGGCTTATTTCTAACCATTTAAAGTGGCAATCTAGACCTGTGTTAGTTTGCAACCATCTTTTCGAATCTAGAAAATTATAAATCTAACCAATAAAGGGCGTAGTAATACTTTACTTTGTAATTTTTTCTTAGGGATGTTTTACAAAGTGACAATCAGTATTGTCTTAAACAGGATTAAAACAAAAGCATCATGTTTTAATATTCATTTTTATGCTAAATTCTAATAGAAAGCGATTGGGTTTCTTCAATCATCATGTAATTTTTGTTGTTGTTGTTAATGGTTACACATTTTTATTTTTCTGACGCACGTAAGAGAGGGAGTCAGAGAGATTTATAAATCTGGATCTTAATGTCTATTTCATTTTAAACCAGTCTAGATTATATAGTCCTTCAGGAGATAACCATTTAAATGATTAACTAGTTCAGATCGATTAAACTAGACAGGCCTAGAAGTAGAAATAGGCCAATTGATTACTGGTGTATTCAAAAGGGCAGAAAAGCAGAAGCAGTGAATAAGATCTAGACACCCTTAACCCTCCCAAAACCTGTTAGACAAACTAACTGTAGTAGATCCCATTCAGTCCCTAGACAGACCAAACTGACACTAGTCACGACACAATGACAATTACCAATAGTTCTACGTGTAATCTTGCATACTAAAATACTTACCTTTATGAGAGAACAAAGCAAACAAGCGCGTAGCCCCCTCAAATCTTTAGGAATAGTCTCGAGTGACATCTTGGCTGCTATGCAGGGTGCTTAAAATTCTAGTCAAAAAATCAAATTTGAAATGGATGATCGCAGAGCTGATGTCTAGAAATCAAGATCTTAATCTAGAAATGATTGTTTGAATATGTCTTTCAAACTTAACTTTTCAGATATGTGTAGATGTTGTAAGCAATCAGGCACAGAAAAGATATTGAACCCTAAACTACAACGTAGAAGGTAAATGTAATTTGAAATTTGATCTCGAAATCAAGATGTAGGAATCACTCTGACTCTCAGCGTCTTAGAAACAGGAAATCGCTTCTTTCGGTTTCATACTTCCGTGGGAAGTCTTCTCGCCGCAAAAAAAAGTGTGTGTATTTAACAGTAATCTTTTTTTTTTTGTTTCTTTTTCTACTTAATTTATGATTAAATAATAGTAATGGTATACATTGACAATTTTTCAAATCAATTCGGGTTATTTTATAATTCCTGTATTTGGTTTACTTTTCTTTACTGTTCTAATGTAACCGAAGGCTCAAAGATCTAATCAAAGAGGATAAGATAACCTGTTATTATGCATTGTAGGTGTACAACTTCCGTTTCCAACCGAAACTAACCGCAACAGCTGATGATAATTATAATATGCCATTGATAGTGGCCAAAGGCCCTTTGAACCAAAGATTTTTTTTATCCTAAAATAATTCTTCGCTTTGAACTAATTGAAATCAAGCGGAAAGTTACTTCTTTCACAACTGTTAAGTGGTGAGTAGGAAGTGCATATAAATGTATCTCTTGTTTTACAATAGGGCCTAGATCTAGATTATAATTACATGGATACAATTTCTTTTTCAAAGAAGTGTAGTGTTTTAGCCCAAGGCTAGACGACAGACCTGCACCAACCCTTGGGGGCTCTTATGTGTTACAAAGAATGCAGGCATTCAAGGATTTCAAGGCACCTCTAGATAATCATGAAAGGTCCCTACCCATCGTCCACCACACTCCTCCCCCTCCTATCAAAAGAATGAAAAAGAGAGTAAGGCAGCATACCTTTCCTGTCCCAACCCATGGGACTTGTATGTCGTCCAGCAATTGGTCTAAAACACTGCAGTGCCCAAGGCTAGATGAAAGACCTGCACCAACCCTTGTGACTAAGGATGCAGGCATTCAAATCACACCCAACTAATCATGAATAGGACCTGTTGTCCACCACAGAAGGTTTTGAGATGAAGGTTAACTCGAGGGCCATCAAGGGCCAAGCCTTTACGATGCTTCTAGGCCCCAAACTATAGAATGAGCAACAGTATATGGGACCCTTATAAAAAGGAAGATATAGCCACATGAGAAAGAATCCAAAGTCGTGCAACCCGCATTGTTGCAAACCGACATAGTGTGAGTGACATGCTCCAAATTCTAAACTGAGAGACCCTGCAACATCGTTGCAAAACCTCTAGACTCACTCTCCTTTTTGAAATCCTTAACGGCACTGCCAATGTAAAGTGCAATCAACTACAGCAAGCTGTGATGTTTGCCAAACAAAGTCAAGTTTCAAACAGATAATTGAAAAAATCCCTACAGGAAAGAACTTCAACTACAATCCTTCTTCCCGAAAACAGTGAGAGAATGGAATGACCTCCCCCAGGTAGCTGTGAATGCACCAAGTGAAGAAAAAGAAGAGCACTTTTTATAAAACTTTTATTGGCCTTGTTGCTTTTGTGTAGAGACTGTTCAATAACGTCATGACAGTTTGGGGTCTTCCTAAATTCTAAGAAATTGGCTGTTATAATTGTACATTAATTTATATAGAATTAATTTGCATATTACAGAAATAGCACTCTTCTGGAGGTTTCCAATACATGGGCTTCAAACTCTAGTTTCTGCAAATATATTCCCATTGACAGTAGGCAAATAAAGTTTTATTATTTGTCTCTGAGACTCGCAAACACTCCTTTTAATACATTTTTATGCTCTTCATACACTGTAATAGTTTTTGAAGAATAGGCCTATTTGCCAATGGATTGGATTAAAAGTAGTTTAGATTCAGTGTTGCCCAGTCTAGCTTACAGTTACACTTTCAAATTTTCTCTTTGCAAAGCTAATATTTGGACCAATTCAACATATTCAATTGATAACCGAAATGCTTGCACACAATACTGTAATAGCCTACTAATAATACTTGATACTTAAAAATATTTTATATCTTTTTTTTTCTAGAAAATATAACAACATTTCACGGATCCAGTTTATCCAATTTTGTTGACAGGCTTTTAAACTGAAATACAGCCATAACTCTTAGTTACCGGTTATTCAATAAAGGAAAGCTCTACTTGTAGTCGGCTTAACAATGGGTGGAGGCGAATTTCACGTTTAGTGGGAAAATACCATTTAGATTTACATTTTATGAAGAAGATATTGATAAACATGAATTTCTAATTGGTTTTAGCGTTAATATTAATGCTATAGAAATCTGCGATGGATAAAACTTACGTAGTACGTCATGTATGGTTAACGCAGCTTTAAACTATGACATACTTGATAAATCATGTAGTAGTGCATCTTCTCATATTTTTTTTTATAGAGCATATGTCATGTATAGCACAAACGAGTTTATAATGGCTTGGACAAAGCTAACGAACATAGTGGTGAATACCAGTAAAAATCACTCTTGGGGGCTCTAGCTGGAGACAAACTACCTAATCTGATCAGAAAGCTTAGTTAGCTAGTGCCAGAAAGTTGCCTTGCAATGGATATCTGCTCACTGCGGTATCCCAGGATATGACATAGCAGACAAAATGGCCATGGAAGGTGCCAGTAAGACTCAATAGGAGAACTCAGTGACTTATAATAGCTATATAGGAAAAAAGTCCCTACTGATAGCAATTCTCCACCTCCCCTTCTCAACCAAAAGATGCATATCATATCCTGGAGAGATGGAACCAAACCATCATCACAAGTCTCCATACTGGACACTGCCACCAAAAATGACGTCTTCATAGAATTAAAATGGAAATCTTGCATTACTGTGCCTTTGGTATAGACCAGAACATGTTTTACAATCCTGCCCTTTATATGAGGAAGCCACTAAAGAAACATGACCATGTCCTAGGGGCACAGTGGTCCTGGGTTAGAACATCGGCTTCCTACACAAAAGGTCCATGGCTGAGCCCTGGCTTCAGTCTTGGGGCCGTCCACAATGTAGCCTATTATAGTTTTGATGCTGGACATTAAAGCAACTCAACTACTACTACTACCTCCACAGAAACCAAACTCAATGGCTAATAGGAAGACCAGCAAAAATTTATAAAGATGACTGGACTGGCGATATGATCTGCAAACAAGGAGAATAATTATGACTGTGTTCTTAAGATATGGTATTATATAGCACTGTTACTGGTTACAAGGACTGCATGCAACACTAAAAGGTTTGTTTTTTGTTCTTTTAATTGATACTAAAGTCCAAGTTCGATGTATAAATAATAAACTAAATGTGGTACTCATGTGTTTGTTTAGCCTGAAATGTGATATTCATGAATTTTTTGTGTCCTACATAGAAACCCACAGCTGGCTAAGTTAAATCTTAATCCATTAGATCTACTTTTGAGAATTGCATTTGGCAAAGGCTCTACCCATCATTAGTTTCAAGAATGCAATTGATTTACATTACAATTTTTTTAGTAGGCTGTGGATCTAAACCGGAGCATTTTATTTCACAAGACTGCTCTGTATTAAAAAAAAAACCCTCTCCCACCACTGCAAACAGTACAGAAACATTTTACATGTAGATCTATATAACTATTTAACATACATGCATAACATACTATAAGTCTTTCAGGTCAGTCTCAGGCATTGAAAAAGGCCACATTTCTTTTAATCCAGAAGAAAATCTCAATCTCAGATTCATGTAAAACCAAAATATGAACTTTTAAGGATTTCCTCAATGAAAGCAAAAGCCAAGCATACTGTTGTATGCACTAATTTGTGTTAAAGAAGTTTGGAATTTGAGAATTTGAGGGTAGTGAGGGGGGGGGGGTTAACAGGAAGGATATTCAATTTTCCACATAATGTTATAATAATAAACAACCTTTTCAAGAGAAGTCTGTTGATAATAACTTTGCAAAAAATATTCAGAGGTGCAATGTAGAGACCTATTAGTATTACTCTCCTTTTAGATGGATAGTCAAACACTGTGGTCTTATATTTTCAAAACGTATCACCATCTCTTTAGCTTTGTCAACATTTAAAACAATTCTTTTCTTCACCACTGTTCTGCAAATTCAATTACTTCTGAGGTAATAATAAAAATCAGTGGGAACTGTGTTGTCAGCAGATTTATCAATGATTCAATCTATTAGATGGATAGCCTAATGTATAGAGAGAAAACAAAAACCAAGTTGACGTTCCTCTCCTCAGCCTTATTATGGCCATGGTAGTGACTGTGCACAAAAAAATGATTGCAATAACCATGCATCAATAGAAGGGATTATTTCATGCTACACAATATTTTTTTAGCACTTGGCTCAAACATGCTTAGTTTTTGATTAAAACTTTCCCTGACACAAACAATCCAGTTGTCTAGGTTGACTGGCAAAGCAGAGAGCAGCTGTCATCAGCAGTTATTAATGGTGTTTGCACTAATTAGCAAAAACATTTCAACCAACTTTTTTGTGTCTAACAAAAAGCTAATTGCCTAGATCAGTGAGAATTTTACATTAGTGATATTAAATTTTTTTAAATTCTTTATTGCGTGGAATCCATTATGTAATGTATGTAGAGGGCAGGGATAAAGAGGGAGCGAAGCTTGCCCTTTGCCTCTTATTTCCATGGAAGCTGATAGTGATAGTGGTAACGGATGAACTAAAAGGTTGGACCATTATAGAATGTCAATTGAGATCTTGCTATGGGTGATACAATGAGCTGGATATTCTTTTAACCTTCACCTTATGCTCACTCAGGCTGCGAAAAATCTGTGTATTTATTTTTAATGGTGCCAACTTAAGATTAACACATTCGATTACTTGTAAATAAGCTTCTACATTAATAATACATGTGCTCTCTCTCTCTCTCTCTCTCTCTGTCTCTCTCTCTCTCTCTCTCTCTCTCTCTCTCTCTCCCTTTTTCTCTCCTTCAAAGGTATACAGTTTGAAGTAGGCCTATTAGCTGTTTATGTCCTTACTCCTCCCCTTCATGCTCTCCCTTCAGCTCTTCTTCTCCTCTCTTGCTTCTTCCCCCTCCTGCTCTTCCTACCTTTAGTTCTCCTGTGTCTTCCTTCTTGTCCCTCCTGATCCTACTCTTTCTGCTTTTCCCCCCTCCTGTTTTTTTCTGCCTCCTCCTCTTCCTCCCTCCTGCTCTTAGTTACTTCCTCCTCATTCTACATGTCCTCCTCGTCATATCTACATCTCTTGCTCCAGCTGCTGTTCCTCCTCTTAGCCCTCCCTCCTATTCTGCCTGCACCTTCTCCTCTTAGCCCCCCACCCCTCCCTCCCCTCTGTTTTCACCTTTCCATCAAGTTTCTCCTCCTCCTCCTCCAACTCATTTCTTCCAACTAGCTCCCTGTACTAGTACTTTTTGTCTTCCTCCTGCTTCACGCCCCCCTGCTCCTACTGCTCCTCCTCCTCCTCCTCCTCCTCCTCCTCACCTTCCTCTTTCTACTCCTCCTGTTCCTCCTGCTGCACCTCCTCCTCCCACCCTGTTGTTAGCTAAATATGCTTATTGCATAACTGTTTTCCACCATTTGCCACATTTTTTACCTCTTTTAGGGCCACTGGGTGAAAAACAACAAGGAGATGTTTACTGTTGAAAAAAACAACAACAACAGCGCTTGTGACCTTCCTTTTTTTCTGTTTATGAGTCACCACGTGATTTTCACCCACAAACGGCTTATCCATGTAGTAAGGCTTTAGGTCTAATATAAATACATAACAAGTGGCGGTGAAGGTTAATGAAGTGTGTGGTGGCAAATTGTCATTTGCTTCCATTCTAAGAAGAGAGAGAGAGAAAGAGATGGTACTCAAAGTAACAATGGACCATGCAGGCAGGCATTAGCCATAAAGCTTTGCAACTTTATCTATTCATTTAACATGTTTTATATTTTAGCTCATGTAACTCCATCTGTCTTGTTGTTTTATATCCAGCGTGCAATATAGGCCTTTCAAGTTGATCTAACATTAGAAACAATGATTGCAGTTTAAGCTAGGCAAACTTTGAATGAGATATTCAGATTTGTTTTAATTTTAGAAATGTACGTTATCCAGGAATCTGAAATGAAGATATAATAGAGTTAGGAAGCTATTTATTTCCGAGTTCAATGACTTGGAAATGTTTTTTGAAGACATCAGTGCAGTGGTACGCATTGATATCATTATTTTTTCAAATCTGATTACATAGCCAACTGCTATATAATTTTTTTTTTTTAAATACTGCAGTTCATATAAGTTATAGCTTTTGATCATGATGAATTTCCATTTGGTTCCTCGATAAAAGGGGAGGAAAAGAAGGAGAAGAAGAGTGGAGAGATAAAGAGCTGATAAACCTTGGACTACTTTTAGTCTCTTTTAGCCTCTGACAGAGATCACTAACTAGGTGCATGATAAAGAAGTGTGCAGGCTGACCTTTGGACATAGTGTAGATCACACCAAGTGTAATAATGATCGTGTATAACTCATTGAGTAGAAGTGATGTGGAATTTGATACAGGCTGTAAAAATCTGAGTATATATTTCGTAACTCTGTATCACCCATCAATTTTTTCTCTGTGCCTCAGCTGTAGTTACTTCAACCATGGACATGTATGCAGACTATGTGTCTCCCCTGCTAGAGAACCACATGGGGATCGTGGTAGCCGCCGTTCTCTTCATACTCTACATCGCCTATTACCTTTTGTTTGTTGTAAAGGTAAGTTTGGTCCAATAGTCAGGATATTGGTTTACACGAACATTTTTCAGTGCATTATGATTTAAAAAAATAATTTTTAAACTAAATTGTATAGATTTACAATCTTGAGAAAATTTTAATTTGGAATGAAATACCCCTTCCTGCACCCCCCTCCCCCCAACAAAGGACCAACAAACAAACCATTATTAACATAAAGGTCACATGCTTTACTGACAGACAAAATTGAACACAAAATTTGTCATTTTTTTGTCTTCAGTCTTTTAGCCTAAAGATCACCAATTATGTTGAACGGAGCTTGTAGAAATGATTTGTTCATGTATTATCAAATATCCTGTGATTTTTTATCCTCGAACCGTCAATGTCAGGCTGAGAAAGGAGTATGTTACTATTTACCAACATCCAGACATTAGAAAGGATGGTATAATGGAATCAATGCTAGGCTAAATTTTAAAGTGAGCTTTCCATATCTACTTTGAAAAAAAAAATCACTGTTTCATAGAGTCAAAGGAGCGTGGCTCTTATAGAAAAAAATTATTTTGTTTAGCTTGGCATAACTCACACTTTATGGTATGAAATCTAAATACTATATGCAGGGTCACATTTTGATATCAATAAATTATATTAGTAATAGCAGCATCCTATCTGCTTGACCTTTAAGTGGTTGTGGGTTATCTGATAAACTGCTCTCTCAAGGGTTAAGTTAAGAGTGCTTGAGTGCGTAAGTGTACTTATCACCTTATATAACTTTGAAAGGGAGAGCATTACGATGAATGTGTCACTTCTCAGTATGCTGGATTTTTTAGAACAATGTTCCAGATTTTTTAAATCTGAGTAGCAGAAATAACAGGAAAATACCAGTTCTCCAGTCTTAGACCCAACAGCACTTTTGTTCTTTTATAAAATTCTGTGGTTATAGTTTTGTGCCTGTCCTGTTTTAGTATAATCAGGGAAGATGAAAGATTGGTTGTATTGAAGAATGCATGCCATTTAAGACTTGATTTTCAAAAGGAGAATGTATTGTATCTTTAACCACAATTTTTCATTCATGATAATAATTATAGTACACACACATTTTCAAAAGGAGAAGAAATACATATTAAAAAAAACAACAAATTAAACTCTCTGTCTTGCACAAACACCTTCTTTCCGTTAATAATCCACTTTTCAACTTTTTGTTGCTTTTAGGGGAGGGTTTATGTTTTTTGTTCTAAATCTTTTTCCTTTTCTGGAAAACAGTGACTTTGTGAAAGAAAAAAAATCTTTATTTCTGCAAGTATTGATATCTATGGCAGGGTATATGTAATTGGGAAAGATTTATAAGCGATGATACGCATCAACAAAGATGAATACATAAATTTATTTTCTCTAATTCTTAAAGGAAACTACATAAAATAGATGGCATTACTTTCAACATGAATAATACATTTATTTAAAAAACTACCTAACATTTTGTGTTATCTAGCAATAAAAAACATCTGAAGTCATTCAAATGCAAGATTTATGTTTTCGAAAGCAATCACCAATCTTGATTTTCCTTTCTATTTTTCAGTATCCTGTGATAGCGTGTGGTGATTCAAAGTATAAACAATTCCTTGAGGATCATTGTCCAATTGCCAAGGAAAAATTCTGGCCGACTTGGTGGGCCTTTGAGGGCCGAGTCCAGACGCTGCTGAGAGCCCTCATTCAATCGTGCCCTCAAGTGGACTATGTAGGGTAGGGGTAGAAACAGAAATATTCTTTTATAAAAATATGGCATCCGTTAGACAGAGTATGGGTGCTTTGTCTTTACTGATAGACCTGGAATTATCTAGTTAGAGATGATTGAAGTTCACTTGTTACTCTTTAATTCAATGAAAAAAAGAGTATACATTTGATAAGTTGTGTGTTAAATAAAACCAAAGATTTTACTTTAGTGATGGTTATAATTATCGTGAGTAACATCGTGTGCAGGGACATTGTCTTCCAAATGACAAAACGCCCATTACAGATATCACATCATGAGAACACTCACTGACGATCTGTTGTAGATTTGGTTCTCTATAGTTTCATGTTTGTATGAAATAACTCTGTTTTAAGAATCTGTTTTGGTCCATGCCTACTTGTGTATACCTCTTGCTTTCCATTCATCTTTGCAGCTGATAGGATATTTTCTAAACAATGTATGTTTATAAGAATGGCCTGTGCTTTTTGTGTCTTGATTCTGCTGAGGAGGAGTGTAAAAAGTAAAGATTGACACATACTCTTTGACAAAGCATTAGGGAACCAGATGGTATGGTTCTGATTTTTCTTAGAAAATGGCATTGTGAATTAGATTGTCATTACTTTCCTTGCTGCTTTTTACTTTTGCTGTGACTTGACAGCCTCAGCTATCCATTCCGTGCAGGATAGACACAACATCACCTCAGTTGTATATTGATCTATCTCATTTCTATACTGCTCTATATATTGAATATTTTATATATGAGATACGTTATACAACTGTGGTGATAGCACAGGGGCCACAGTAAAATTTTTGTCGAGGCTGTGGATAGAACCGCGCATCTTTCAAATGCACTAGCCATTCCGTCAACAGCTTGCCCTATGCATGTATGTATGAAAGTAAGTACTTTAATCTGTCCGAAATCACAATTATTCTTACAATCCTCAGAGAGTTGATCAAGTGTCCAGACGGAGGGCTCATCAAGCTCGACTGGGTGGAGAATGATGACAACGGCAAACACTCGAAGGAAACCAGACCCACCATCCTGATGCTGCCGGGGCTCACTGGTAGGTCAGAAGGTCAAATTTGATCCAGTCTTGGGTCAGGATTGGATCCACCTAAGAGCTGATGGGTCAAGGTCAAATCTGTTTCTCACAAAAATATCCTGGATCGTTTGTTGTTTGTTGTTGTTGTTTTTAATGACAAATATTGTTTTGTGTATTGGTGTTATAATTTTATTTTGTGTAGAGATGTTTTATTATATTATTTGGTAAGGGTCTTCTCTTTGGTATTGATATAGTTACATGTATTTAAAATTTGTACTGTGCTATCATGGTATTTGGAGCTTTGAAATAATTATGCTTGTGTTTAGTAAATCACTAAGGACATTCAAGTTCGTGAAAGTATTTTCAATTACAGCCCATAGTTGTGTTAACAGTGTTCTTTATTTTAAGAAGGTAGCAATGGATATATTTACACAGAAGCAATGCAAGCATGAACTGAATGGATTATGTGTAGGTAATACAGTAACGGTTATATGTCTCGGTGACTGTGTTATCAATACATGTAGATGACTCAGAGACTGAGTTATGTGAAATGTAGCTGACTCGGTGGTCATGTTATGTGTTTGTATATACAATTCACTAACTTTCTTGCATGTTCATTTGTTCTTCAGGCAACAGCATGGAGAGCTACATCCTTCACATGGTAGAGGATGTGACAGCCCTTGGCTACCGCAGTGTGGTCTTCAATAACAGAGGAACCTGTGGCACTCCGCTCAAGGTATTTTTGTCACAGAGATTTTGTGAGGTGACATTACAAGGTTCCATCTACCTTTTGCTCTTTTGAAAAAAAAACAAATTCAAAAGTTTGGAAAATAACAGAATTCTCTCCCTCTCTTTGGGTTTAACGTCTCCTAGGTTCCCCTGTAGGATCCTATACGGCGAGTAGTATGACCTGCAATAGTCCTTGGCTTAAAATTACACCCAGATAATTTTTTGTATGTAATTTTTAATCATTTGTATCCTATAATTTGAGTATAGCATGATATGATATGCATAAGAAGTTCCCTATTATGTAATGTTGTCCCATGTTTGTTACAGTTTGTTTTGACATTTTGTATGACAGCTGGTACATTCTATCATTGTTTTGTTGTTGTTTTTTTCCCTCAGACACCTCGCACTTACTGTGCTGCAAACACAGAGGACACAGCGCTTGTGATAGATCACATAAAGGAGAAATACCCAGAGGCGCCCGTAATGGCCATTGGAATCTCTCTTGGAGGGTAGGTCTCTTTTTTTTCTTTTTTCTGAAATTCGATTAATTATAGAGATGCTGTTTGCTTCAAGGAACTTTTTTATATTTGAAAATCAGATACATTTTTAAGGCTTTTTTTTTTTCTTTCAAGGTTTTTACAGATAAATAAAAAGCAACATCTGTAATTCAAAAAATTGTTATAGACTGATCCATTTTTATACTATTCTGTGAGAGAAAGGATCAGAAGAATGATAGGACAGAAAAAAGAAATTCATGGGAGTCTTGTCACCGGGAAGAACGGTGGTATATTATAAATTATGTCGTAATGTGAGGGTCACCCTAAACTGATCTCTAACTTCCTATACATAATGCTAACCTATTGAATTTCTGCTTCATGTGCCAGTATGATCCTGTTTAACTACATGGCACATAATGGCAAGGATGCACGCCTGGATGCTGCCATGTGCATCAGTGCCAACTGGCACATCACCAAGGGTACGAAATCCCTGGAGAGTCCAATCAACTACCACCTGTTCAACAGAATCCTGGCAAAGGCCTTGTGCTGCCTGGTGGAGAAGTGAGTCACAACTCAGGGTTTGCACATAAACTTTTGACGTTGCATATGTAAATTGAAAAATCTAATAAAGGTAATTACATGTCTGGGTTTCCTGTAGAAACCTTTATGGAGGTGGAGGCACTAACTGTGATTTGATCTCAGACATCTTGCTCCCTGGTCAAGAGCACTACTAACTGAGTTTTGCAGCGCCCCTAGTTCATAGTTCTTTAATTTTGGCAAGTAGGAGCATTGAGAAAAATATGATTGACTTTGGTTTAAATAACGTAAGACGGAAAGGCTTTCAACAACACAGTATGCAAACTGTGAATACCAATCGAAGAGAAGTTTATCCTGGTTTTGAAGTGTAAGTCAATCCGAGAGCGACTAAATGAAAAGTTGTGAATATTTAAATACCATACCAATGAACACTTGCTTTATATGATTAATAGTCAACTATTTTAGGTATCTGTTTAAAATATTAGCTTTATATTGACATAAAACTAAGAAGAAATAATTTCCTGTTTTGTTTTGTTTTTTGACAGACACTCTCACGTCTTTGAGAAGCATGCAGACTTGAAAATTCCACATGTTCTGGAGGTGATTTGGGTTTTTATGTCCCATGTTTTGAATTTTTCTGTAGTTAACTTCACTTAAACAGTAAGTTACACACAAAAAAAATTGTACAGGCCTTATGATGAAATAACGTGTACACAGTTTTTTTTTGTATTACTAACGATCCATATTTGTCTTAGTGTTTACTCTCTCTCTCTCTCTTTTTTTTTTTTTTTTATTGTTTTTTTAGTTTTTAGTTAAAAATGGAGGACCACTTGATGCAGCCAATGATAAGATCTTGGGCAGTATGCACATTGGTGTTCCAGGGTCTACGTTTTTAAATCACTGTTGTGCTGACTGCCCCTTGTGGTGTATTAGCACTAGCAACACTAAAAAAAGGAAACTTTTTGTTCAATCTTCCTCCAAATGTTTCTCAGCATCTGATACCACATGTATTATGATGAAAAAAATTTTAAGCTGCATAATAGTAGTTATTACATGCAATATGACAATAGAATTTTCGTAGGGGGAACCTAGGACACGCAAAACATTAAACAGCATAGACAACCATTTTTGTGTGTAAATGCTATGTTATTTTTATAATCTCTGCACTCAAAATCATTAAAATCTGTTTCTCAATGTCATACAGTTCTTAAAAATTCCTTTTTTAACTTTATCTCCCCACCTCTGCCAGAGCCAGAGCATAAGAGACTTTGACGAGCGATTCACCTCTAAAGTGTTTGGCTACGAGTCGGTTGACCATTACTATGACCACGCATCTCTCCACACCAAAGTCCATGCTCTAGGCAAGCCTGTGCTGTGTTTGAATGCGGGAGACGACCCTTTCTCTCCAGCAAACAGTGAGTTGATGGAAGAAATTACTTGATTTAAACTTGTCACATGGCAAGATTTACAGCCTATTCCTTGTGTCCACACTATTTAAAAAGTTTATAAAAAGTAAAAGCTTTGATATTTATTTCGAAATGGAAGGTGTACAGATAAATGCAAAGAGATGATAGCCCAAGTGCATATCAGTGTGCTTAACATGTGTGATGGGTGATGGGGAAAGGTTAAAAGAAAGAAAAAAAATTTGAACCTAAGACTTCAATTTTGGAAACACCACTTTTTTTTAGCCCTCTTTCTTTTTTTGTATGCAATACCCTGAGGAAAAACACATTTAATTCTTTTTTTTTTTAAACTGATTTAAGATTGTTTGAGAAAAAAGTTGATTCTCAAAGAAAACAAAATGATGGCGACTATTGTAAGTATCAAATGTCATTGTGCCTAACTATAATTAAAATCTCATTATTTTTTTATCAATAGCAATTCCACTGGAAGACGCAGAGAAGAATGACAACATCGCCATCGTCATGACCTCCCATGGGGGTCACATCGGCTTCATGGAAGGTGCAATCCCACGTCATCGTAGCTACATGTACCGCTGGGTGCGGCAGTTTGTCCCCGCAGTGTTTGAGCATGGAATCAAGAACAATTAAACCTAGGATTAGATTTGACTCGGTGAATTTGATGCGGAAACGGGCAGTGATCTTTATGTGATAGTAAATGGGTGCTACAGGGTATGGAGGGGATGCGATACTCTTAGAAACTTGCACTGATCTTTATGTGACACTAAATGGGTGCTACAAGGTATGGAGGGGGTGAAATACTCTTAGAAACCTGCACTGATCTTTATGTGATAGTATGTGGGTGCTACAGGGTATGGAGGGGATGCTATACTCTTAGAAACTTGCACTGATCTTTATGTGATAGTATGTGGATGCTACAGGGTATGGAGGGGATGGGATACTCTAAGAAACTGGCACTGATCTTTATGCGATAGTATGTGGATGCTACAGGGTATGGAGGGGATGCTATACTCTTGTCTTAGAAACTTGCACTGATCTTTATGTGACACTAAATGGGTGCTACAGGATATGGAGGGGATGGGATACTCTTAGAAACTTGCACTGATCTTTATGTGATAGTATGTGGGTGCTATAGGATATGGAGGGGATGGGATACTCTTAGAAACTGGCACTGATCTTTCTGTGATGTTGGATGCTACAGGGTATGGAGGGGATGGGATACTCTTAGAAACTGGCACTGATCTTTATGTGATAGTATGTGGATGCTACAGGGTATGGAGGGGGTGCAATACTCTTAGAAACTTGCACTGATCTTTATGTGATACTAAATGGGTGCTACAAGGTATGGAGGGGATGGGATAGTCCCAGAAATTAGTACTGATATTTGTGTGATACAGAAGAACTTGAATAAAACAAACTCAGACTCAAAGAACACTTTAAATTCAACAAACACAAAAGAATCCCCAATGTTTTGCTCGGTCTTTATTATCTTTATTAATTTATGTTCTTATATTGATGCTGAATGGATAGTTGCTGTTGTTTGTATGAAGAAAGAGTTTAAATGGCTTAAATGCAATCCAAGTTATCTTGTGTTCCTTAGTTTTGATTTGGTAAAAGAAATGTTTTTGACAAATGTTAAAATGGTTTAGATGACACATAGAAATGATTTCTTGTTTTGAAACATCGACCATGTATCTAGTAAATATCTTGTAGCTTGAATGAAAGAGGATCATGTTAAACTTTATTGATGGAAATAGAAAGCATTTAAAACTTTATGCAATCTCTTTTTTTAAACAATTCTAAGATGCATGTGTTTTAACAGCAAACTATCACATTATTTGTGTACTCATTGCACTTTATTTTGTTTTTTAAATATTCATCTCCTGGTGATATATATATATATATATCTTAGCTGTGTTGATTTTTTTATATTTCTGAGAGTATCAGTATTCTCAATGTGTTTAGCTTTATTCAAATAAATTTATCTTGCCATGTGGCTTCCATATAAGTCCTGCCATCTGAAGGCTGTGTTCTTCCATTTTTCAAAGTAATAATTATGTTATTAATATCACTTTACATTGTTTGTTTGTACTTGCCTAAGCGCATACCACTGTCATGATTAGCCATGATTAGCACCGATATGAACAGTGTTGTGACAGATTTGATTAGTCTGCAAGTTCTTCAATTGTCACTTCAATTGCATAAGTTAATTATTTTAAAAAAAAATTCAAGATCTTTGTTTGATCCATGACAAATACTTTTAAAATGTATGCTTTTAAAGTTGATTATTTTGGAATTCCATTCCAAGTGTATTTTTAGATATCATTATTTGTGAAGAGAGAAGTAATCTTTTATAATTTTTTTAAACTTTGACCAAGACTAAAAATTATATTGACACATTTCTTGAGAAAGTTTTAAAATTTGATAGTCTTTAATTTGTTAGTCTTTTTTTTAATACTATATTTTAGCTTTTAAAATGAAACCATAGTTTTATTGTTTGATAGCAATCATTATTCCTTCGATTTTTGTTCTGCCATGCATGCAAATGCACAAAGATTACAAATCATCTCAATGAGTCTATGTTTGTTCCTTAATGCATTTAGAAGTAAATTTTAAAAAATAAAATACATGATATTGTGCTCGTTATGTGTATTGACCTAAATTGATCACAATTCACATCTTTGTACAACAGTAAAATTGTTATCTAAACTTTGTTTTGTAGTATTTTTATTCCCCTTTCTACAAGATCTAGTCCTAATTCTTTAAATAAATTATTGCATAATGTTCCCTATAAATTGTCAGCATCACATGGCACACAAAGCATCATTATTTTTACTTTTCTGCGGCTGGTGGTTTTGAATTATTTTTTTCCAGATTGTTTTTCCCTAAGTTTTTCAATTTTTAAAACTAATCTTTGAATAAAATATTTATTTTTTTTTAATTTGAAAACAATTTATTTGTGTGTATTATTTTATTTGCGTTATTTGACATAGAGCACAAAGTAATTGCCATCATATACATGTACCCAATTTGTCATATCAGACTCAAGTTTTAACTTGTTCTATTCACTTGAATTATATAAACGAACAAACAATACGAGAAGTGAAAACTTACCACTTTTGCCATAATCAAGTTTTTATTTTTCTTGTCTTAAAAAAAAAAAAAAAAAAATAATATGATGTGAAAGCCGTTATACAAGTAAAAAATGTTATAAGAACAATTTCTTATTTTATTCATTTATTTATTTTTTAATGCCAAACCTAAGATTTGAACGTCGATGCTGTCCCTGTTAACATGACAACATTTGCCTTTTGTAGACTTTGACAAATAACATTATCTATTAATAGATCACAAAACAAATTCTCATATGCTAATGGTTTTATTTGTAATTTATTTATCACTTACATTTCCAGTAGATTCAATTTTTTTGTATTGCACTAATAAAGATGCTGGCTTGTCAAGATCTCTTTGATATACTTTTTTGTGTGTGTCAACTTTCAAAAGTTTTGTTTGTATACATGGAACTATGAGATGTTATGTCAGAGATTGTTATTATTAATTACTGTGTGAAAGTTTGAGGCGAGGTTTAGAAAGACTGTTGAACAAAGGTGAGACCAGGAAGTCCAGATAGCTCAAGTAGTGCTTGTCATGGCTAAAGATCGACGAGCAGGGTGTCCTAGGTTCGAGTCCCATCTGGTGTCCCAGATTGGTCTAGAAATCTAGGGGATATTAAAACTGAATTATGAACATAAGAAAATAACTAACCAGCTCTCACAAATTTATATTAAATTAGTTCTTCTATCTCAGGCAGCACACAGCCACACTGAGTGGGAACCTATTCCTGCTTTAACAGTTCTTTAGCTGTTTGAGTTTACCAGGGGCCAATTGAATGGCAAGTTTTGGTTTTCAAATACTGTTACTATGTTTCAAAGAGACAGAAAAAAATACCTGTAACAGGAACAAATTGGTTGTTTTTTTCTCTTTGTGGTGAGATGATTAGCTTGGTTCGTATCCTGCAAAAGAACCAAAACAGATTTTTCAACAATACGGAAATCGAATTGATTGGGAAGGTTGAATTTAATAAACAAATTCCAACATTAAGATGAATACATGTAGCAGTGTTACAAAATTTTTCTTTTGCGTACCTCGAATTAAGAGACGTTACCCTCAGATTATTATATTTCTGTGAGAATGTTTGAGGCAAAGTTTGGAAAGCCTGTCATGTAAAGAGAGAATGGGAAAACGTAAGATAAGTGGTGCCACATAGCTCAGACAGTACCTGTTGTGCCCTAGACTGACGAGCCATAGTTTGAATTTCATCCAGTTATTCAGTTTACTTTATGATTTATTAAAATTTTTTCGACTTAAAATTATAAAAAATAAAAGTATTAAAATCAGAGTCAAGTAACAATAATAATAATAACAACAACAACAACAACAACAACAACAACAACAACAACAACAACAACAACAACAACAACAATATTATTATATTATTATTTACATTGTATTTTGTAAAACAACCCATTTTTTTTAGCGAGACAGGTCCGGTATTGCCCACCATGCCCAACGGCACCAGCCGCCCTTGCACGCGCACAAGAAATAAAGATGGGTATAAATTTAAAAAAAAAACGGGGGAGGGGGTACACACAACTTAGCAAATGAGGGACACAATAAAACTAACACAACTGAAAGTTGAAAATTAGCCTATCCCTTGCATCATAGAGATCGTAGCACATAAATCTGTGGTTGGCAGCGAAAGGAGAAAAAAAAGCGAAAACGAAACTAATTTTTGACGTAAAAACTGTCGACTGTTGGAGGTGTGTAGCAGTTTTTGCTACCACAGTAAACACAAACAGCATCTATTCATCCACACGTGTGGTATCTTTTTGTAAACTCTCTGTTTACTTATTTGATTTAAATATTGAGTAGAAATACACCTAGGCCTACCATTTTTACAATTAACGGGGAGTATTAACATACTTTGAAAATAATGGCAAAGAAACGCAAATCTGGAAACTCAGACGATGGAGCAGGAATGAAAACGGTAAGCATCACTGATCAGATGGTCTATTATTACAGATAGCAATTGAGAAAGTATCTACCAACTCATAACCGAAGGAAGTTTTTGGTAAAAAATATCAATAAAATTAATTGCCTTATCTAGAATGCCAAACTAGATTATTATTGAGATCTGGGCCTGACCAATTAAAATGTCAATGACCAAAAGCTAACAGGATCAAGATCTAGACTAGAATCTAGTATAGATCTATCCACTTGGATCTGCCCAGTTTGTGAGATGGCAGTTGTACATGAATTTGTTTCAAAACCCAGATTTTGTGTTGTCTTTTAAAGGAATCTTTAGAGATATCCTCAGGGAGAGGTTGGTAAATTTTGTAAGGCCTAGCTATCAAAAACATTCACATTGTTGCAGGTGCATCAACTTCAAGTCAGCGCAGCAAAGTGACGAGCCAAGAAATGATTGATTTTCCATCCCAATCCTTGTACACCCTTTTGCTAATCCTCCCGGCTCTTTTCTACTCTCTATTATCATACATGTTACGAGATATTGATATAAAGAACAGTGACTTTCTGGGTAAGCAAGAGAACTCTCAAGGTGAAGAATTTATAAGTTTTTAATGGGACAGTGCCAATTTACTGGCCTATCTATCGAGGGTCCAAGAGATAATTAGTCGACTTCCCAGAAATGATCATTGTTTTTTTTTTCTCCTGGTATAGACCATTTGAGCTATTGCTGTAGTATTGATGATGACTAACCACTTCATTGTTTGGCACTATTATAGTAGGCTATTTATAGTTTTGGCAAGATCTGATACTAATGATATTAATTTTATTACTTAATTTAATGTGTATCTGACAGTTATATTTTTTACAATATGCAGGTGACTGTTTTTTTTGTGGTGTAAAATCTTTAGTACTATTTGATGTGAGATATAGTCATCGTCAAAAAAAGGAACAATAAATTTTTGCTGCTGGTTTCAATGACCCTACTATGGGCAGTTTGTGTGTAGTAATCTTCTGGTTTTGCTTAATTTCACTAAGATAGAAATACAATTTATGTTTAAAATAGAGGTTTCTTTGAAAGAGATCACTGTACCTTGATTCATAAAATGTAAAAAATATGAGCAGAGACGCAATCTTTATGTTCATCGTTTATCATTCAAACTTCTGTCTTAATATTTTCTCTAAATGTTAAAATCTTATATAACACATTCGAAAATCTTCCTTTACCATCAGATAAAAATAGACAGCCAGTCTATGTCGGAGATGTCTCAGGCTGGAGACTCCAACATGCTGGTCATGCTGCCAAAAAAGAAGAAGGAGAAAGAGGAGACAGTGGTGAAAACAACCAAGAAACTCAGCAAGAAGGAGAGGAAACGACTCACAGACATCTTGGCCAGGAAGGACAAGAAAGAAAGGGTAATAATTAATATCAAAGAATATGAGCTCGTTTCAAACTAAAAAATGTTTTCAAAATTAAGAGATAAAGTGATCGTTATTTTGAGTGAAATTATTATGCGAAAATCTCAATGTCATATTCTCTCAATTTAGCTCTAATCGTTATATGTCAAAACAAGGAAACCAATGGTTTTTCAAATTTATATTTAAAAACTTGAAAATAAAAGGGAAATTTTTCTTTCAAATGTTATCTTCCTTCTACCATTTTAATTTATTTAAAATGGTGGCCTACAAAGATTAAACTATGTACAGAAAATAGACACAGGATAAGGGTTAAGAAACTTTTAACCACCTATTAATAAATGCTGAGAATTTAATCATATTTATGATATATATAATGATAATATATCTCTATGTAACCATGAAATAATTACCTATCCATCCATCTCTTACACTTTCCAGCGAGCTCAACTCTTGGAATCTCTGGCCAAACATCAAGCAACGGAGGAAGAAATGAAACACTTCACGTCTATCACAGAAGTCTATTCCCAAAACTTCAAAGGGTGAGAGAAATCACTTGTCATCTAGTTTGTATCAAAATGAATGTCATTTGCAGTTTTTTTTTTCTAATTTTATCCGGTGACATATTCAAACATCTTTAATTCAAACTTTGAATAAAACATATGAAAAGATTTGTCGAAATCAAATCCTTTGCCTAAAGCAGGAAGTTAAAAAGAAAAGAAAAAGAGAGCACCTTTTCATTATGCTAAAAATAACTTAATAATAGAGAGATTTCAAAATATTAAAAACATTTTTTTTGGTTTTGATATCTCAAGATGACACATTTTCGACAAAGCAGATTGCATCGGTTTTTAGTATTCTAATTCTGTCCCACCATAACTTAACATGCATGTATCCTTTAGAGTAACTTGTACAAAGGAATTATTAACCTTTGAAAATTGAACAAAAATTTCGACCGAATAAACAATTCACAGGGATGTATCAGTAGAGGACACTTTTGAAATGAAAGCCAACACAATCAAAGGCTTCAAGAAAAAAAAGAGAGGCCCCAAAGTTGAGAAAGAGCCTGAACCAGAGTCCACTGACACTGATGCAATGTCCACGGATGAGGAGGTTGAGGCGATCATGGAAGAGCAAGAAACTATGGCAGATGCGACGAAGGAACCCAATCCTAGTCAAACGGAGAAAACTGTTCCAGAGGTGAGAGAATAAAAGCATCACTCACTGCCAAGTATAAGTGATGGCAATTTTACGTTAAAAAAAAAAAGAGTTGGCCGATCACTTTTCAGTAAAGGACTATGAAGGGGTTTTATGTTTCATGACGTGCACAAATTGATTCAGTAAAAAGATGGGGATCTATTTGGCATCACTGTGACTGATCAGTGGTGCCTATTTCTTTAAAGTTTATAGATTTTCAGTGAATATTCTTTCAATAAGTATGGTCTTGAATATTATATTCTTTTTAAAAAATCTTGCTTTGCTCATGAAAGTTATATGGAAAAAAAAAGATCCATTTAGCATGACTGTTTGCTCTGCCTTACGATATAGGCATGAATTCCTGGCGACATTCAGATCAAATCAGGGATCACAGTTTTCCGCGGATAATCTCCGCGGCCGCGGCGCCGCAGACTGTCCCGAAAAAATTGCGAAATCCGGTCAGCATTACCGTTGATTAAAAAACGAAAAAGTGCGAAAACCAGACAGTGTCTGCTTTTTCTTTCAAAACGGAAGTACCGTTTTGTTTATCCTGTAGTTTCGATTTCAAATCTTCGCTTACAAGAACTACTTTCGATTCAAAACGGAAGTACATTTGCCGCGAAACTGGTTTTGCTTTCGATATCGATTCCGATAAACCTCGCTAGTTCAAGCTACTCATTCCGAAGGATATTTCATTTGATTTTTCAATGTAACGTTATTTGCGTTTCTTGGTGCGACCTTGTAGACATTACATCGGCACTTATCTAAAAACAAGACTGAAGCATCGCTTTAAACCGAGAAAAAAAGTGCACATTAAAAAATCGAACGGGATGTTAATATTAAATATTAATCGATACAGATTTCTTTGCCAACTAACAGTAATATCCACAATAGCCTATCGAATCACTGTGGTTTGTTATAGACTTTATTCGTCCAAACAACACCAATCACGGCGATCTGTCTATCCATACATTCTGACTTGCCGTCATATCCAACAATGGATAGATCAAGATCTAGAATAAAGTACTATTTTTGAAATGAAGCATGTGATCAATACAACAGTTGTGTAATCTTTCACTCGCTCAGATGTGATTTTATAATAATAAACAGGTAGGCAAACTAGATCTAAATATATTTAATCTAGAATCTAGAGTATCATCGCCAGCTTCCCACACTTTGGGACTCAATCAAGATCTGTCATAGCGAGTATTAAGTCTGTGAGTTCTCTGCATTTTTAACTGTATACATGTACCTCTCTTACGTTTAAGGGATTTCAAGGGCAATCTCTGATAGGCTTTTGAGGGACTAACTACTAAGCTGTTATATTATTGTTATTTTTATTTTTATAGGAGGGTGATAATTCCGTTCATTACGCCATAATAAGAACTGGTGCACACATAAAATGTCTGATATCTTTGGAGTAATTAAAGGCTACATTTTAAGGCATTAGACATGTCAATAAACTCTAGAATTATATGTACAGATCTAAATGTCTAACAACCTTGATATTGTAGGCCTATAAGTTAGGAATGAGATAAAGCAGGATGACTGAAATGAATATGTGGATAATTAAGTCTCTTGGCATGCTTCATTATTTCTGTTTACTGCTTAATACAATCTTATTACAGCATTGGTTTGGGTTTACAGAACCGACAATTTGATGAGCTGTCGTAAATCCGTTCAAATTATACGGCAAAGTTCAGGGGTTGGAAAATTTTTTCACTGTGATCCCTGAATTCAAAGCAAAGTCTCTTTCTACTTACATAGATTATTTATTGTTTCTTGATTTTCAGATGAAAGCAGAGGCACCTACAAAACCTGATACAACTCAGCCTGCACCTCGAGTCTCGAAACCTGCTACCTTTATTCTGGTCAACAGAAAACCTGAGATTCAAGTAAGACAAAAGTCTTTTTCTGATAAACAGAAAACACGAAGCAAAAGTTAAATTTTTATACTGTTAATTATTACCTTAAATTTTAATTAATTCCCTGTTGTTTTATCTTTCCAAGTAGTTAAAACAATCACCGCACTGAAAGATAAGATAAGATAAGATAATCCTTTATCATCCCATAGGGAAATTTTTATTGGTCGTACATACATAAATACACCAGTTGTACATGTGTGACATAAAAAATGGTGATGATAATAATAATAATGATAATAAAATAAAATGAGCGTATTATGTTCACATGTAAAATTATTGAAATTGTACACTGCCAAACATACATAATTCTTATTTAAAGACACACACCTCCTCACGCATATACATAACACACATAACACTGCATACAAACATAAAGTTCCCGACCGCGATTGTCCTAACCCGGAGACCAACGTTTGCCCAGTTCTAGGTAAAAGGTTTAGAAAATGAGGCTAAATTAACCTAGAAGGCATGTCTAAAAGAACTTAACAATCACTGCTGCCAACCAGGACACTTACTATCCTTGGGTAGTAATTACAAAGTTGCTATAAGATTAGAACTCAAACTAATAGTCCAAGGTTTAATTTTTTATAACCATTGTGCTTACATGTTCTAATTCCTATATATTTACAGTATTTTAGAAATAGCTGCTTTTTTAATTTCAGGAGGGACGACTTAAGTTACCTATCTTGGCAGAAGAGCAAGTTGTCATGGAAACTATAAACGAAAACCCAGTGGTCATCATCTGTGGAGAGACGGGTTCAGGAAAGACTACCCAAGTTCCTCAGTTCCTTTACGAGGCCGGCTATGCCCAGTGAGTTAACAAGCTTGAAAAAAAGAAAAAAAATTACCTCACCACCAATTCTGCCCAAGCTCAGAGATTACAAACTTGTATTTTGGCTTTATTACGTTTTAAGTCGATATGTGAACCCAACTGCAGTTTTGATGGAACTTCTTGTAATGCAAAAAGAGAGTTAGATTTGAAATTTAATCCTTTATCTTTTTTTTTTTTTAAAGCATGTTTTTCATTTACAGCATTTTTGTCATTTTTCCATAGCAGATTTTATTTGTTTCATTTTATCTGTGAAATTCTGGCCTAATATATGTTCTTTTTTGTTTGTTTATAGTTTACCTTGTTCATTTACTTCTCACATTACCATAAAGCAGGATGGCTCAGTGTTTTCAACTCAAGCAGGCTAGTTTTGGGTGGTTCCTGGTTCGATCCCATGGTTGGAGAAATTTATTAGTTGGATGGTTGGGTTGGATTCAATATAATGTGAGTGGATGAGACAAGAGTCCTAGTTTCCCTGTATTGTCTCTTTGTGGCAGCACATAGAATTTTCAGACGTTAGTATAGTGCTTATTGTAGTATTGGGTTTAGGAGGGAGCTTTCTCTCTTGCATGGATCTAGAGGAGAGCTTTCTCTCTTGCTAAGGTCTAAGAGTTTAGCTGATTGCTTGATGTCCAATGTCAGCACTTTATATGCTATACTGTGGATAGGTCCCAAGACTGACGTCTGATGATTTTATGTGCTGCCACACATGATACAGGGCGTGGAGACCTGAAATCCTGTCTCAGGCGGTCACATTATACTAATGCTGGCCCAACTAGTAGGGGAAGAAATAGGACAAATAAATTTTTGACCTATTCAGTATTGTGAGATTTGAACCTTGGACCGCTTGAATCAAGGACCAAAGCTCTACCACTTGATCCAGTTCACCCTCCTCTTCTCTTCCCCTCCCCCCCCTCCACTTTGGGTCTTGGAGAGAGCTTCTCTCTTGCAATAGACATTTTTAAAACCTAATTCTTGTGTTCTTTACAGCGGCAAAGGCATCATTGGTGTGACGGAGCCACGTCGAGTGGCGGCCATCAGCATGTCCAAACGAGTTGCCACAGAAATGAACGTCAGCAGCGATGTGGTCTCCTACCAGATCCGCTTCGAGGGGAACGCCACGCCCGACACAAAGATCAAGTTTCTCACGGACGGAGTGTTGCTCAAAGAAGCTCAGCAGGTGAGGAGTACTCAGGGTTTATCAGGGTCTGATCAGTTCTAAAGCTTAGACAGTTATCAGTGATGCCAATTTTTTCCGTAAATTTATAGATTTTCAATTTTTGTTTAAAGTTGGCAGATAAGACACGTAATTTACCAAACATGTATTTCAATTTTGCTCTGAAATTCTAAGATCTACATTTAGATTCTAGAACCTAGAGATGAAGATATAGATTATATCTTGTTAACAATCTGTTTCAGTAAAAGTCTTTCAAATGGTTATGTTTTGTGGTTTATTATGCGTTGCCACTGTTTGTGATAAGATTCAGCTGAAAGTAATGATCCAGATGGCAACGCTGAGAAATGATTGACAGATTAGTGCAAATATGGTGAGACTACTCACTCTCTCTACCTCTTTGGTTAGCAGATGATGAGTACTTTTTTTTTTTTTATTTCTTCAATATTCATAAACTACTAAGTTTTGTAATACTTGCAAGCACCAAATTGTACATACTTTCATTGGAATATATAAATATGAGTTTCATTGCTATATATTGATGTGATTCCATTTTAATGTTTCCAGTTTCAATGTTTCTTTCCACCTCTTAAACTCATGACATTTTTCTGAATCCATTATGTCTTAATGTTTAATGCTGCTCTGCTCTCGACATTTTTCTGATTGATTTTTTCTACCTTATGTCTTTTCCATTCATTCTTAACCTTTTCACATTGCATGATTCAAGGCTTATTCCTTCTGTCTGCACTGATTTGTGGAATATTCAAAAACGTATAAAAGGTAAAAGCTTTGATTTGCATTGTTTCAAAATGGAAGTTGTGCAGCTCAATAAAAAAGGTGTTAGTGCAAGAGCATTTCAATGCGTACAACATGTATGCTGCAAGATAACTTAAAGTTGAGCTCTGCTAAGCGCCCCCTTTTAAAACTGCGATTATCATGTGGCTGATTTCTTTCCATCTGTCAGGACCCGCTGCTGAGCAAGTACTCTGTGATCATCATTGACGAGGCGCACGAGAGGAGTGTCTACACGGACATTCTGATTGGCCTGCTTACCATCATTGTCAGACAGAGAGAAAAGGTGGGCATAGAATAAAATGGTTGATAAAACTTCAAAATTAAATATTCATTACTCTAATTAATAATTTAGTAAGAAGATATTGTTAAAACATCCTTGTTGAGTTTTATGTCCATTAGTTCAAGTTGGTGACTGCTTTATCATAGATTATTTTCCCACATTTTTAGTCACCCCTGTGTCCTAAGTGATCCTTGAACTTTGAATGTTTGTAGTGTTCCAAAAGTTTAGCCACTGTATATAGTGGTAAGAAGAGATGTCTCTACAGAGCATAATAGCCACGGAGCTGGCTATCTAAGAGATGTGCAATTTTGACATTAGCGTATCAAAGTATTTTTTAAGATCAGTATGTCTCATATGGTAAACTCAAAATTGAAATGCGCTTCTTTGTTTTTTTTTATTAACTAAAGAAAAAAACAATTTGAACTAATAACACAGTTAGGAGTTGACAGTTATCTGAGTTTGTTGCAATAGACCTAACTGTTTTGTTTTCTGCCTCGAATCAACTCAAGTATGTGGTAACACGCTCAGGCTCACATGTCTGTGTCTGTCTCTCCACAGCGAGGTCGGCCCTTGAAACTTTTGATCATGTCCGCTACGTTGAGAGTGGAGGACTTCACAAACCAAGCTCTCTTCAAACACTCCACACCTCCGCCAGTGGTTAAAGTGAGACGGAAATTTTTTTGTTGGTGTTATCAGTTTTAACACATGTTTTTCGCAAGATTTTGGTTTGATGCTCAATATTTTATTTATACATATATGTATTTGTTTGTTTTGTTTATGTGTAAATGTATTAAAAAAAAAAATTCTGTACCGCAAACTTTAAAAAGTGGTCTCCAATGTTTTAAAAGAAATGATGTTTGTGTTTGTTTCTATTATCACCTTTAATTGATTAAAATTTTTTGTATGGTAATTTTGTCTTAACCCATACAAGTTTGTTTCTTGAAGAAATGTTGAACTGTTTATAAATCATGAAATTTGTATTTGATTGCTATCCAGGTGGAAGCACGACAGTTTCCTGTCACTGTTCATTTCAATAAGAAAACGCTTTCTGACTATGTCACAGAAGCTTACAAAAAGGTAAGTTGGTCCATTATTTTCTTTAATTTGAAATGTTTTGTTTGTACACACAGGTTTTTACGTTTTTTTAACTGAAACCTGGGTATAATACAAAGAGAAACAAAATTCATGGGCTTGACTGATGAGAGAAAATGTCTTGATGGTTACCTTGCTATGAGAATCCTCTTCAAATGCATCCTTTGTGATTCCGGTATGTTCAACAAAGTAGAAATAGCTCAATATTTTATAATGGCATACCAATTTAATTGAAATCTGTTTCAAATGAAGAACTTGGTCATTGTTCGATCGTAACTAAGCTCTCTTGTAGTAACATGGAACTGGTGTGGGGGGCGCGGTGGTCCAGGGGTAGAACATCGGCTTCCGACGCAAAAGGTCCCGAGTTCGATTCCTGGCTGTTGCTTTCCCTACTGGTTGGGTCGGTGTCAGTATAATGTGACCGGCTGAGACAGGAGTCATGGTATCCCCTCCCTGTCTCGTGTGTGGCAGCACATAAAATTGTCAGACGTCCGTCTTGGGGCCCGTCCACGATATAGCCTATAAGTTGCTGACGTTGGACGTTAAAACCCAACCAACCAAACCAAACCAATTTATAAGCATTGTTCCATTTCAATTTCTTTCTATCTTGTCAACCCCTTCCCTTCTATGTCCAATCAAACTTCGAGTATATTCTACAATGAACTAGATTTAGACTCTAACTCTTTTTGCCAAACAGCTGAGTTTCATAACACTACTCGCTGCTTGTCTGCATAGTAGTGTAAACAATGGCAAAAATAGGATGAAATGAGAAATTGATGAACTTTTTTTTTTTAAGTGTGTGAATATGTACTCCAGACATAACCTGGTAGTTATTCTAAAAGGTCTGACCTCAATCAATCTCTTTTGTTCAATGTCTAAAAGAACTTCAAGGTATTTTCATTTAAGAAAAATATTGATTGCTTTGTTCTATCGTTTCTGATGTGCGCTGAAGTTTTATGATTAGAACAGGCTGTCCTTTATCATAAATTGCTTCAGATATTTTGACTCTTGAAATTCAAATCCATTCTTTGATACTTAGATTAACCTCATGTAAATCACAAAATGCTATCTGCAACCAGAAAACACATTAAAAAATGAAACCAATGATGAGTAACATTCAACAATCTATTTTTTCTTTTTTATTTATCTATTTATTCCTCTTTGCCTCGCCTTTGTATCCCAGACGTGCAAACTTCACCGAACCCTCCCGGAAGGTGGCATTCTGGTATTCGTCACAGGACAGCAGGAAGTTCACTCACTCTGCCGCAAGCTCCGACGAATGTTTCCATACATCGAGGGCCAAGGTGAGCTTGAGACGTTTTTGAAAAATTTATATATCTTCACCATGCAAGTTGCAAAAATGATTATGTGTTTTAACTTCAACCAACCATAAGATGAGCTACCTCAACCTTTTCTAAAGCTGCTGTCGAATATATTGTGTCTGTTGCTGTGCATATTGATCCTTGGATTTGGATTACATCATTTAGAAGCTTTGAAACAACCCAAATTAGATGGATCAATCTGGACATACGAACGAACATGTGGTGACGTCCACAAGATAATTACAGGCTGTGCGGAAGAAACATTAACCTTTGTATTGTATTTTATTTGAAAAATTTCATGGGTCGTAACGTTGACTTATTGATCGTTTTCTATGGCCTCTATTCATCAGTGTCACTGTGACCTAAAGAAATTCAACTACTTTAAAACATTGCAGTATTAAATAAACTTTATTTAACATGTATTGTTATTCCAAAGCATGATAAAGTATCACTCTTAGTCTTTTAATCATTTGAAAAGGGACTCAGTTTTTAATAAAACCTAATGGAAATACATAAACACCGGAAGGTAAAATTTAGCATCTGCGAGGGAATAGGGGCCAAGTTCACAGGCGTGCAACGATCGCAACATGCGGCGAGGGATAGGCCGGGCGAAAACTAAACGAGCGTAGGCAGACAGCCGCAGCCTTTACAGCGATAAATTACTTGCGTCTTGGCATAAGGCATAACTCTTTCTTATGCAATAATCATAGCCGTGTGAGAATATGATTATTGTGTTGGCTTCAAAATGTTTTTATTTTGTCAAGATGAAAAGGATTGAAGCCATTGCTGTGCTCTGACGTATGACACATATCCCATTGGATGATTGTTAAATTTTGTTAAAGTTGTTTAAATAGAAACTGATATGTGTATTTCTGTTTTTTTTTAAATCCAGTTACTATAGAGGAAGGCAAAAAAGAATCTCGAAGAAAGAGGAAAAAGAAAGAAGAAAAACTGAAGGAAGAAAAATCTCAAGTCTCTGAGCTGCCAAAAATTGATCTGAGCAGGTAGATTTCATGTTTTGATTAGAAACTTTTATATAATTATTAGAAAAAATACAAAACCTGTATGTTTTTATTTATAATTTTTATGTTAAAGTCTGATAAGACCACAAATTTGAATGCATTATCAGGATACAATATAAAATTTGTATTATATTTTAATGACATGAAAATAGAAACATGCAAGCTTTCATTAATCAAAGAGAGAAACATGTAATCTGTTATCAGAATGTGTAAAAAAATCTATTCAATTTTATAACTACAAAAAAAAATCTTTACACTGTGATTTACTTTGATTATCAAACTGTTACGAATTTGGTAGACTGACCCATCTCCAATTAAGGGTTTAAAGAAGCGATTTACCATACTTGTAAAACAATGCAAATATAGTTATTTTTTACTTTTTTCTTAAAATTAAATCCATCATCTGTATTGTAAGGTACAAATCTTTTTATGTGCTGTTTTGTAATTTTATCAGGAATCTCAATATCCTCAGAGATATGTCATTTCGACATTTGGATTATATATCGTTGTCTTTGTTAGATTAGTAGCTCATCATCATCAGGTGCCCTGCGTCATGGCGTTGGCGATCATGCCCTTCCACACCCGTCTGTCTTTGGTAGCTGAAATCATAGTGGTTTAGCTTTCCATGCCCATCCATCTGTCAAGCAGTTTCTCTCGCTGTCTTCCTCTTCCTCTTTTACCATCTAGTTTTCCTATTGTTATAAGGTTTTCTAATCCCTCCCTTCTTATTACATGGCCAACAAAGGATGCTTGACGTTTTCTTATTCTATTAAGCATTGATCTTGATTGACCTGCTTTTTCCATCACTTGTTTGTTGGTCATTTTCGCTATCCATGGTACTCTTAGCATACGTCTCCAAAACCTCATCTCTGTTGCATCTAGTTTTCTCTGTATCTGCTTAGTCATCACCCATGCCTCACATCCATACATCAATACTGGTTCTACGTAGCAGCAGAGGACTTTCTGTCTTGTAGTCATCGAAATGTTCTTATTTGAGATTAGTAGCTATCTCATGTAAAATGCGCTGGTTTGGTTTTTAGTGAAATGAATAGTATATTTGTGCTACTGACACATGAATAAATGATTTATTAAGTATTATTTATTAACACGAAATATTCCCTTTGACTAGCTCATAGAGGAGAATGTATTATTGCTGTATTTAATTCTTCCATTGGTTGACCTTTTTGTTGCCAGCTATTCCTTATTGCCCCAAGACGATGAGGAAGCGGAGAAGGAGAATGAGAAACTGCCTGGAGAGTTCTCTGATGAGGAGGGTGAAGGCTTAGGAATATCTGATGATGATGAGGACGAGGAAGCGATGGTGAGTTAAGTTTTAATTAAGAGAACTACAAGGCACTTTTTTGGGGGGGTTTTGTTATAGAGCCTTTTGATACATATTTTATTTTGTCAACCCAAAACCTGTGGTTTCACAAAAGTCCTTATAGGTTTGTTTTATTCTATAATGTGTAGTTATACAAAGATTTTTCTATGTGTGCTCACAACAGCCAAAAATAAAATAAAAAAAAACAACCCCAAGGAAACAAAAAAAGACACATGATTTCACATACTTCTGAACTACTCCCTATTCACTGTTTGCAAAACAGTCAAATACTGATCGACCAAATTGCTGTTTTTCTTTTTAATCATTAATGCCTTCACAAGATACAAACATCTTCCCGTCTTTTATTTCTTTCAGCGAATCCGAATGGGTGAGTCCAAACCAGACAGCAGCCACCCTCTCTACGTCCTGCCGTTGTACTCTCTCCTCTCGAGCGAAAAACAAGCAAGGGTGAGGACCACATAGAAATCACTTTTATAACCTCTACACCCCACCCCTTCCCTCCCTCATGCCATCAAAATAACATACATTTTTATGTGTATTAAATTAAGTTAAATAAATAAATCAATCAAACCATAAGTATATCAATGACTTGTTTAACACACTAATCCATCATTCAGTTACTCATTTGAGATCAAGAACTCAACTAGGCCATGAACCAAACAAATCAACAATCATATCTAATATATACGAAAGTTGTCATTAAGATTACTAAAATATTTCACAGCCAATTTCGTACAATTTACCAGCCTTATGTGGGCTTTTCTGCACTTAATTCAACAATTGTATTATTTGTTCATAAGATTTTAAAAAGAAATAATGATGTGTTTTTTTCTAGTTGTCTATTCGTAAATAATACATGAAAAAACATGTCTTTTCTCCCCTGTTGATTGCTTGCCCCAGGTGTTCGAACCTCCACCCGCCGGCTGCAGGCTGTGTATCATAGCCACTAATGTTGCGGAGACCTCTCTGACCATACCCAACATCAGATATGTGGTGGATACTGGCAAGGTGAGACAGATACCTACACTTTTCACTTTATTAAGCAGTCAGAGGCATTAAATTAGTGAGACATTTAATTGAAAAAGGTCACAGTGCTATTGATATGGCAAGCTAGAGGGACGCTTGCTCAATCTATTTCTATGTTGAAATCAAGGTGGTTGACCAATTTTCAGTTTTTACTAAGGTTAACATAACGGAGCTACCGCCTTGATTATCCAAACCCGTATTGGCATATATACTACCCGTAATACACTATTTCACTCTCTCTAGTGCTTCCCTGGTTACATACTTGACCAGAAATCTGATGCCACAGCTCTCGCTGATTGATCAATCTCGTATATTCTACTTAACTGTTCCCTGCCCATTTGTTGATCCTTGATGTTGTTGCACCACTGAGCCTGAGATCTGCATTGTGGTCTTCTGCTCTCCTTTTTATGTTGTACACACATTTGATGAATTTGGAATTCAGTGATGCCGATTTTCTGCAAATTTACTGATTTTCAGTTTAAAATAAAGTTTGCAGTTCAGAATTCAGTAAAAGTATGTTAGTGAGTTGTGTCTTGTGATTCAAAATGATATATAAAGTTCAGTAAAAAAAAGTATTGATCCAGTTGGCATCCCTGTTTGATAAAATGCAAATACTTATCCCAGAATGTTGAGGTGCCATCTGCCTTCTTTATCTCTATTGGGATAGAACCCTGTTATTCTATGTAAAACTGTAATTACAAAATAGATTCCCTTACAATGGGATGCCAAAAAGCTCAGTAGATATTGCCATACACCAACAAGCGCAAGGCTAGGTTCAAATCTCCAATGGTACCCAAATGGTACTTTTAAGATGTTTCAAGAAATATATGGTGTGTAAAACATAGATGGTCCTTTTTTTAGCCCTTTTAAGATTCATTCTAGTGCAATATTATCATGATCATTATTAATTTTCACAATAATGGGTTGTTTTGGTTTTACAATTAATTAAAATTTGAGCCAAAAAAAAAAATTAACTTATCAGACATCATTTATATCTTAGCCAACTAAAAAAGATTTTTGCCAAAGAGCATTTTCATTCTGCTTGCCCAACTTTTATTCCCATTTAATATCATGTTACCTAATATTCATAACTTCTCCTGTTTATTTCCTGTAGACAAAGACAAAGTTTTATGACAAGGTCACGGGTGTGTCGACGTTCCGTGTGACGTGGGTCTCCCAGGCGTCAGCTGACCAGAGGGCAGGGCGAGCTGGACGTCTTGGGCCTGGGCATTGTTACAGGTCAGATCTCGGTCCACTGGTCTGTTCTTGATGATTGGAGACAAGCAGGCTTTAGTGGTAGAACAGAGCACTGGGTTTCTATTTAGAAAAATTCTGGTCCAATTCTAAGATAAGAGACATGTAGGTTTAAGCGGTAGAGCACTGGGTTTCTATTTAGTAAAATTCTGGTACAATCCCTTGATGGGGAGAGTGTCACCAACAAATCAACCAAATAAATAACTGGCCTACCCATGATGGCTCATTATGAATTATACTCTTTAGGCTATATCTTTTCCTTCATTTCTTTCTTTGCATTCCAATTTTTCTCTTTCCTGCTTTGTCTCACTTTTGTTGTCGGTTTTTGTGTAAATTTGTGTGTGTGTGCGTGTCTCAATCTCTCTCCTGCTTACGCCTTTACTTTCCACTCCCTCTTTTTTTTCTCTCTCTAAACCTCCACCTTTCTCTTTCTCTTTCCTTTTATTTCACGCATGTCTCTGTCTATTTGTCTGTCTCTGTCTCTGTCTCTCTTCATACATCTAATGATGTATTAACATTTTCCGACAGGCTATATTCCTCTGCCGTGTTCAGCGACTTCTCCAAGTTCTCTCCCCCTGAAATAACCAGACGTCCTGTGGATGACCTTGTTCTGCAGATGAAGGTAACAGCTGGACTCATATTTGTATCCTCACAGTTAAAAAAACACTACACTGATTTGAAATGAGATTTTTTTTGTTCTTTTTGCAACTGCTAATTTGAGATCAAAAGTATTTTGATATTATAAGTTACTTTAATAAAAAAACAAAAAACTCCTTTATTGAATCGCCAAACTTAAGACTGGAATGAATTTAGTAGGTAAAAGTTTTTTTTAGAATTTATTATAAATGGGTGGATGAAAATGATGGATAAAGACTTGTTAGATTTGCAGGGCTCTGTGAAGAAATAATGGATTAGAGGAGTAGAGTACTCATGTGGCACATTGTTTTCCTCAGAGTATGAGAATCGACAAGGTGGCCAACTTTCCTTTCCCCACGCCACCAGAGAGCGAACAGATCAAGGTAAACACTGATCAGATTTTACACCACATTTTTGGAACACATTTTATTGACATGGAGTTTAAAAGTGATAGGCACAGATCATCGTACTAAACTTTTCACATGTCATGATTTAAATCGTTTTCCTTGTGTGCGCACTATTTAGAGGAATTAAAAACAAAATTGTTAAAGGTAAAACCTTTATTTTTTTATAATTTCAAAATGCAATACAAAGAGGTACTAGATTGTCAGCATATCAATGTACACAACATGTGAACGGAATGATGGGAAAGGGTTAATCATGCATTTTCACAGCTGGTGGTTCACCAGCTGGTGTCAATGGTATTTTTCCCAAAGATATAAGTTTGGTAATCACTTTTCTGTGATCTACGCATTCAAAGGCTTTGCTATAACCCACAAAACCAAGATTTTAAATTTGACACCAATTAACAAAAAATACCCTTCAGTGAGATGGTTACAGCCCTTTCTTTCTTTTCAAGCTTTTGATTTGTTTCTGAGGTTATATTGAGTTATCTTGGCTCATAGAGCACTGCTTTTTCTTTTAGTATGCAAAATCGAAATGCCATTCATTATTATTGTTATTATTATCATTATTATTACTATTATTATTATTATTATTATTATTATTATTATTATTATTATTATTATTATTACTATTACCAAATCTCACAGGCGGCAGAAAGTTTACTTCTGTCTCTGGGTGCAGTGCAGAGAGTGGACGCAAAGTCAAACAGATACAAAGCAATGTTGACAGGTAAGTTGGAGTACAGCTCTATAATTTTTAAAGGTTTGAATCACTGTAAGATATCTTCTTTTTTTGTTGATAAGCTAAAAATAATATCAAATACGAAATTTGGTTTCTGCTGCTTATTAAAATTTTTTCTTCTTCTATTTTTAGGTAATTGGAGAAAATTCAAATACCATTAAAAGAAAAAAAAAATTGTATTAATCAAATGTACAAACAGTTCTTAGTAAGCATGCACAATCTATAGAAGCACTATGATCTTAGGAAATGGATAGAATTTGTTAGTTGAAGGTTTCAAAGTACAACTCGAAAGGTTATTTTTCTTAATTTCAGAGAAAAGTCCTGTGATAACAGCTTTAGGGGAGACAATGGCATGGTTTCCAGTGTCGCCTCGCTATGCCAAGATGCTGACCTTGGCTCAAGCGTACAAGGTCGTCCCGTACGCCATAGCGCTGGTGGCGGCGCTCTCTGTGGATGAGATCTTTGTGGATAATATCCAGCCCGTTGATGCGGAGGGAGACGTAAGTATTCTGGTGATTCCAGATGTTCTTTTTTTCTTTGTTTTTTGTTGTTGTTCCTTAGCGTCAAACATCAGCTTTTTAAAGGCTATCTTATGGACCGGTCCCAACACCAGGACTCCTGTCTCAGTCTGTCACATTATACTGCCCTGACCAAATCAGTATGGGATAAATCCGGGCAAATATACATATACATTTTTGGTCGATTATGGGATTTGACCCAGAGATTTCCCGATTGAGAGACCAAGGCTCTACCATTTGTGCCCCCATCTTTTTTCCCTTGGATAAGTTTTGTAATCAAGGGTGGTGAAAAGGAGTAAGCAGTGTCTGTATTGTATCTTTGGTAAATCCAATTCATGAAAAAAGGAAAATGTTAAACCAAACACCAGGACGTTTTACATGCATGGTTTTTTATTTATATACAAAGTTTTCTTTATTATTTTTTAATATCTGCACCTTTTATAAGGTTTATATATTTCCTGTCATTTCTGTGTACTATACTCCATTTTTGTTTTTTTGTTATGTGATGAAATGTCCATGGTCTTTTCTAATCTCTTTAGAAAGTACAGAGTTAAACACGCTCAAGAATAATGTAAATAATATTTATTTAAATGAAAATTCAATGTTTGCTCTTCCTCAGAAAGAAAAATTAAGAGCAAAAAGAGACAAGTTAGCAATTTTACATTCAAAATTAGTGGTGAGTACATTTACCCGACTTAGTATTGTCACATACAAAAAAAGCCTTAAAGAGACTCAGACTAATCATGGAAGTCTTAAGTTTTCATAAAAAAAAAAATCTGCTGTTGAGGGATATTTTAAAAACTTATACCTACCTAGAGCTAAAATTTTCTTTAATAAATGAAATGTGTCAAAGATCTTACTGTTATTTTTTTATATCTTCACATTCTTCAGTAAACAAATATAAAATGAACCTAGACCTGATGTACAATAATAGCAGGCAGGCTATCAAACAATGTTTAAAACCAAGTTACGTAGCTCTTAGTTTAAGTCAGATACCCTATAAATTTAACACCCGGACCTTCCACCAGGGCAACTCGCGTCTGCTGGGAGACATGATGCTGCTGCTCACCGCTGTCGGTGCCTGCGAGGCCGAGGGATGCTCCCCAGACTTCTGCTCCCAGCTAGGGGTCAGGGTCAAGGCCATGAGAGAAATCCGCAAACTTCGCATCCAGCTCACAAATGCTGGTGAGTTTTTTTTTTTTTTCAAGACTTTCTGTTTCGTGTTTATTTATGGCTTGAATTTTTTGTATGGTTTTGTAGAAATGGTATCTAGAATGAGATACAGGGTGAAGCAAGTTGTTGTGTGTTTGAATATACTGGACTGTTTTTTTTTTTTATTATGCCTTGGTCTGTGGGTACTCCAAACTGATGAACTTGAGGTCTCAGGGTTGGTCCTCCTAGGTGCCCTATTCATGATGGCCATATATGTGTGTAAGATTCTTTGAAGAAACCAAGAGGGCATAGAATTAACCAAAGATTACTTTTTTTTAAAAACGATTTAAACAAGTATTAGGGACGGGAAGATCTGATGTCAGATTCATCTTGTTTCAAGTGAGGTATTCTGAATCAACCCGCTCTCTCTATCTCTGTGCATGACTATACAAGATATTCATTAATTTTTATCATTGTATATTTTCCATCTTTTCTTGACACAGCAAACATAGCCTTCAAAGATAGCAGTCTGGTCGTAGATCCCAAGTTGCCTCCCCCTACAGAAGCTCAGATTCTGGGACTGAGGAAGATTGTCCTTGGCGGACTGGCGGATCATGTCGCCAGGTAGGATTGCTAGCTTTATAATTAGCTAAAGCGGATGCAAAGTGGAATAATTTTTGTGTAATTTGATTATGCATTTCACGCATTTGACAAAAATAAACATAATCTTGGATCATCTGGCAACCGATAGCTTAATGACAAAGTGTTTTTTTTTTTTTTTTTTTTTTTTAAAGTATGGCTTTGTGGCGGTCGTGTCTTTATGATAGTAATAGAAGAATTATACCAATACTCTGTAATCATACTCATCATCATTTTTATCACAAGTTGCGCCCAGCATTTTACCGGGGCGAACTGACGGAAGTGGTAAAGCGTTGGTCTTCCAATCGGGAGGTCCCTGGTTCAGTCAACGAAACAAAATACGCGATCTTAAATCACACGTAAAACGAAGTGTGTCACGGCCGGTCACAAAAGGCTACGGGGAAAACAAGGCAGATTCCGCGGCCGGCGGCCGGCGCTCACTAAACTGCCTACTACTACTACTCTTGCCAAATCAGCAACACTCTTTTCCCTCTCACCATCAGAATCAACCCAGCACCTCCTCCTGGTACAGAGAAAGCTGAGGTAAAGCGACTCCGCGGTTCTTTCCAGTGCATGCAGCTCGAGGAGCCTGTCTACATCCACCCAGAGTCTTCGTTCTACCGCGACACGCAGGGCGTGGAGTTTGTCGTCTACCAGTCCATGGTGGAGACTTCGCGGCTCTACATGAGAGGTAGGTAGCCTTAGCCTTTAATCTCTCTCTCGTTCTCCGTTGTCTTTGTTGTTTTCTCTCAACCTATCCCTCTCTTGTCATTTCCTTCTCCCTGTCTCTCTTCATCTCTGTCTGTCTGTCTGTCTGTCACCTTCTATATTTCTCCTCTTTCTCTCTCTCTCTCTCTCTCTCTCTCTCTCTCTCTCTCCCATTTTCTCATGCTGTCTCTAAATTAAACATGTTCAACCTAACCTTATTTTTTTTTCTGTGACACTAGTTCAGTTTTATTTCCAGACTAAGAACTGACCATGCACTGAATGACTGACTCATACTAACTGCTCAGTCAGTAGATTAGGCTTAGGATTAGCCTCTTGGAGACAACCTAACATTTGTGTGTGTGCATGGGAAAAGGGCCCATATGTCGGCACACATTTTTGTTTATCCCAGAATTATATTAAAGAGTGACTGTTAAGTAAAATAAAAAGAGAATTTGCAACATAGAAATAGTTTATATTAAACAGTGACAGTTTAGTTTCATAAAGAAAATGAGGAATAGGTGCCTCAGAAATGATTTATATAAAGCCATTCTTTATCCTAAACAGGATTTATCTTAAGCGGGTTCCACTAATACTACTTGTCTTTCCCTCAGGTCTGTGCTGTGTCGAGTCCCACTGGTTCCCAGAACTGGCGCCGTCCTACTGCATCCTGTCAAAACCACTGGAGGATCCAGCGCCCAACTTTGATCCGGCCTCAGGGAAGGTCATGTGTCACCAGTCAGGCTCTTTTGGTACGTGAGACACGACGTTGGTGGGAGGAATGACTTGATCCTAATCATATGCCGCAGGATGAAATATGATCCATAGCGTTTTTCGAAAATTTGAATTTAAATGTTTACAATGGGAACTTTTCATTTCAACTTTACCAATACCTCCTTTGAAGTTGTATGTATTCCTCAAATATCCACATGGGAAAAGGGCCCATATGTCGGTAAACTTGATTTTGAGATATAGACCTATAAAAGTGAATAGGGTGTTGGGTGTAAAAAACATAGTTCCAAGTGATTTTGAAAGTTAAACCATTTTTAAAGCATATCTGAAAATTTTAGTGTTCAATTTTGAGTTTAAAAGCTTGAATTATTGGTTTTTGGGAGCCCTATCAGCTCTAAAAAATCTTAAATTTGTGCTAGAAAGGTAGTTTTTCTCAAAACTGTGTTTTCGCAATTTGTCGCACAAAATATGTAATATCTCAGGACCTAATTAAGATACCTTAAAATTTCAAAAAGCATAATATTCAGAATGATATGAGCAATCTGGAAATGCATTAATCTCAACATCCATATCTGCCGACATTTGGGCCCTTTTCCCATGCACACACACATTTTTGTTTATCCCAGAATTATATTAAAGAGTGACTGTTAAGTAAAATAAAAAGAGAATTTGCAACATAGAAATAGTTTATATTAAACAGTGACAGTTTAGTTTCATAAAGAAAATGAGGAATAGGTGCCTCAGAAATGATTTATATAAAGCCATTCTTTATCCTAAACAGGATTTATCTTAAGCGGGTTCCACTAATACTACTTGTCTTTCCCTCAGGTCTGTGCTGTGTCGAGTCCCACTGGTTCCCAGAACTGGCGCCGTCCTACTGCATCCTGTCAAAACCACTGGAGGATCCAGCGCCCATTTTGACTTTAAAGTGGGGCCCCACAGAGACCGATTGATGTACAGACAATGGTATTAAAATACATAAGGGTTAATTGGTGAAGAGGTGGCCTTGCTCAAAATTAACAATGATCAATGGCATTTATAAGGGGTATAATTTGTATTTATAAATTTACCAAAATCTTGACATTCTTCTTCTTCTGGTTAGCTTATGTCATAGTGAGATGTTTCTTTCCGACCATTCGCCAAAATCTTGGCATTCTTCTTCTTCTTCTGATTAGCTTATGTCATTGTGAGATGTTGATTCTTGACCATTCGCCAAAATCTTGACATTCTTCTTCTTCTTCTGATTAGCTTATGTCATTGTGAGATGTTGATTCTCGACCATTCGCCAAAATCTTGACATTCTTCTTCTTCTTGTTAGTTTATGTCATAGTGAGATGTTGCTTTTCGATCATTTTCCAAAATCTTCACGTTCTTTTTCTTCTTGTTAGCTTATGTCATTGTGAGATATTGATTCTCGACCATACGCCAAAATCTTGACATCTTTTTTTTTCTGGTTAGCTTATGTCATAGTGAGATGTTTGCTTCTTGACCATTCGCAAAAATCGTGACATTCTTTTTCTTTTGGTTAGCTTATGTCATTGTGAGATGTTGTTTCCCGACCATTTGTAAAAAATCTTGACATTCTTGTTCTTCGGATTAGCTTATGTCATTGCGAGATGTTGCTTCCCGACCATTCGCCAAAATCTTGGCATTCTTTTTTGACTGGTTAGCTTATGTCATTGTAAGATGTTGCTTCCCGACCATTCTCCAAAATCTAGACATTCTTGTTTTTCTGGTTAGCTTATGTCATAGTGAGATGTTGCTTCCCTACCATTCGCCAAAATCTTGACATTCTTCTTCTTCTGGTTAGCTTATGTCATAGTGAGATGTTGCTTCCCTACCATTCGCCAAAATCTTGACATTCTTCTTCTTCTGGTTAGCTTATGTCATAGTGAGATGTTGATTCCCGACCATTCCCTAAAACAGTGCACAATCCTGTGCCAGTCTTCCTGCCTGCGTTATTTTTGTTCTTAGCTAGATATGTTCAGTTCCGACCCTCTGGTTGGCCTTTCCTTTCTTCTTATAGTTATACCGTCTTTTTAACTCTAGAATGTACTTCTCAAGTGTGTCCTGGCCTTTGATGTGGCTTCTAACATTCTGAAGGAGCTTTCTTGATTTAAGTATTGTCTTGCCATCACCTTCTTTATTAGTTTCTATGGTATTCTGAGGATCTTTCTGTCACACTACATTTCAAATTGATAGTACATTTTCAAAAACGTTACTCTTGGGCCAAAAATTAAAAAGGGACCTCCTTTTACATGATGGGTACAACAGCAGCCGGAGTTTATCTCTTTCATCTCTTGTTTAAATCGTAACATTCTCTCCTTTCTGCAGGTCGCTGCAACTGGGAAATCCCGGCACTCGAACGGGAATACCCGGACAGCGTGGATTGTTTCCGCTGGTTTGCCAGGTTTCTGCTGGAGGGACAAGTCTTCCCTAAGTTGGAGCAGTTCAAGTCAAGTTTGGTGCTGGCGCCCTCTACAATGGTCAAGTCTTGGGCAAAGTGAGTGATGGCCCTTTTGGCAGGATTTTGAATTTTATTATATATGCACTCTTGCAGTTTATATATGGACTCTATAAGCTATGTTAATTTAGTAAACTGTGAAAAGCTGGATAATTTATTTTTTAGTTCAACATTTTCCATCACACCGTACACTTGTTTTACACATTGATATGCACTTGTGCTAGCATATCGTAGCATTGAACTGAACATCTCATTTGAATAAACAAATATCAAATATTAAAGCTTTTACCCTTTACAAATTGAAAATTTTTTGCAAAAATAGTAAGCACACAAAAAATAGGCCTTGAATCATGAGACATGAAAAGGTTAAAATTATTACTCAGTCTAAATGAATCTCTTAGATCTTGGTTCTTTTTTATAAATCTATATTTTAATAATGTTCTGTTCATTTCCTAGACAAATTTGAAACATTGTTACTTTTTATCTTCTATCTGTTTTTTTTTTTTTTTTTTTTTTTTAAAGATTGCAACCGAAGACAGAGACATTCCTCAAAGCTTTGTTGGCTAAGGGAACCAACACACGCGATACGCTGGCCGATGTGTGGAAGCAGGAGCCCAGTTGTGAGTTAGATCTTTTGTGCAGTGATAACAAGTTTTTATTCAGTTTTCCATTTATTTTCCATTTTTTTCTGGGTTTTGTTGTCTTTGTTTTGTTTTTCATTTGTTGCATTAATATAGAACAAAAAAATACATCATCACCACTACAACTTAGTAGTGGAACAAAGTTTGCTGGTAATTTGAATAACATGTGACAGTCTAGGAAAATATGGCGCAGTTTTGAACTTGCCTATCCAAGATATGTGGTTTTAAATTAAAAGTTCTTTTGGTCAATACATTGGTAACTTAGATAACATAACTCACCCAAGTATGAAGATCTTTAAAACTTTAAACTTTTAAATATTCAGAATAAGCTACGTTTAAACATCGCACAAATATCTAAAAATATCTTAGCATAATTTTCTTATAAAACAAGACTTGAAGAAAAAATCTGAAGGGTGGAGCTGGCTTAAGTGGCAAAGTGCTAGGCTTTTGTTCAGAGGGTAACTAGGTTTGATCCCTTGATTGGGCAAATTGCATTCCCTTATGTCTATGTCAGTATTATGTGACCATCCGATATAGAAGTCCTGGTTGCCCACTCTGACATGTAAAACTGTTAAACATTAGTCTTGGTATCCGTCTGCAATACAGCCTAACTACTGACATTGGAAGTTAACTCAACAGAGTTGAACGATTTTGCCAGCAATGATCATGATTTCACTCTATTTTTTAGTTTTTTTTCTTGAATTCATATTTTTTAAAGCAATATTGATTGAATACATTTTTTGGCAGATTTGAAAACTTCAGCTTTTTATCTTTCAAATAATGTCTGCACTCATCACTTACATGTATGCGATTTGAAATTCGTTTTGAATCTGTTAATTTAAGAACTAACGAATTATTTGTGTGTTCATTTTTCTTTTTCTTTCTTTCTTCAATTTCAGTTCTTCAAAGAGAATACCTGGAGTGGGTTCAAGAAAGTCAGCATGCGGCTGTTCTTACACAGTGGCCTCCCTTGTGAATCAAAGAATATTCTAGTTACCTCTCTTGTGAAAATACTTTTTCCCTTTGGTTGAACATGTCTATATGTAGGTCTATAGTTTTGTTGATGTAAAATATTGTTGATGCTTTTATGCCTACATAAAGGCATGGATGCTGGAGAATTAAATAAGAAGATTAAGCGACTTCTAATGACTGTAAAATATTTGTAAATTTAAAATCAAAGTCTCCTAGAAATGTATTGTATTTTGAAATTATGCCTCATAAAAAATATCTTTTATCTTAAAGTTTCGAAAAATGCAATATTAGAAAATGTAGATCTATTTTGTGTTTGAAGCGTTGACTATGCCTGAATTTATAGAATAAACAATTAAGATACATTTATTTGTGTTTGTGTCTGTATGTATGGCTGGGTGTATCTTTCTTGCTCTCTCTCTTATTTCTCTCTCTCTCTCTCTCTCTCTCTCTCTCTCTCTCTCTCTCTCTCTCTCTCTCTCTCTTTCTCTACATCTCCATTCTCACTCCCCCCCCCCCCCAATCTATCCCCCCTCTCTCCCCCCCCCCCCCCCCCCCCAATCTATCTCTGTAATTGCACTAACTTTAATAATCTAGTATTGGACATGTCAGTTTAATTAAGGGTGAAGTGAAGTTAACATTTGTCCATGTATAAAATGAAGCAAATATTTAAATTCAGTGAAGGTAAACAACGATCATTGACTTTGTTCCAATAATTTATAGAATTACATAGACAGGAAATCAAAATTGAAACAACTTTTCATAATGTTTCGAACAGAACAGTGCGAGTACTTGTGTTTGTAACAAGGAATAAGTATAAATTTTTTTTATTCCTTATTATTACCAATTCATTGTGCTGGAAATTGGTTGAACTAAGTTTCAACTCTGTAACTAGACATTGAATAAAAATGGATTGTGCATTCTTCATATACCAATCGTTACCAATAACAGAACATATTTTTGTCATAATTTGCAACTACACATTAAATACATATACTGTAGACCGTACACTTTACAGAGACGAATCAGTAACAGGAAATGTTTTTTTGTCACATCTTTTGCAACTAGATATTGAATAGATATAGATGGTACTTTTTCAATGTCCAATCATTAACAGAAAATTTTATAATGCATTAATGCATCAATATCTCATGTTAAATCTAGAGTAGAACATTGTACTTGATCTATCTACGCTGCACACAAGCATGCATACATGTGTGTTTCACACATACACCCACTAAGTTAACACATACACAACTCCTTTTGTTTCTATGTCAGTCAGTCTTTATGACCTGTGTGTATTTTTACTGTCCTTTTTTGATACCTCTGTACTCTCTCTCTCTCTCTCTCTCTCTCTCTCTCTCTCTCTCTCTCTCTCTCCGCAATCACCTCCTTCAATAAAACTATGAAAATTCGTTCATTTTCCTACATCCACATACAAATTTCAATACACAATCACAAAAAAAATAGCTTGATAGTGTTGTCGGGGAGTTATCTGCTCTTTGCAGTGGCTTTGGCTGCATTTTATTCTACCGAGTGAACATTTGAAACATTTTACCTTCTTACAAACCTGGATGTCCTTTGAAAGTTACACAGTTCAAGAAATATCCATTTTTTAATGAAAAGCTAATCAGCTAATTCAATCAACAAAAAAACACTGGATACTTAACACACTCCCTCAAGACTGGATACCGCCTATAAGACACCAGTCTAGATATTTTCCGGCAGTTAATAGATTTAGCTTTTGATAATTTCTGATATCCCGGGGATATACACATTTTCTTACACATTCCCTATTGTCCTGGATATTGCCTGAAAGTTAACTGAGCTGTCTCACTGTTTGCTTCTCTTCCTCAATTCCTAAATAGGGATATCTGTACACTCACATAGATATTACCTGTCTCGGGAGCAGTATGTAAAATTGTCGGACTTAAACTTGGGGTCAGTCCACAAGATAGCCTATATGGTGCTGACGTTGGGCCGTAAACCAACTCAACCACAACAACAACAACAACACATCCCTAAAATCCTGGCTTATGTTTGAATTCTGCATGAGCACATCCTGGCCCCAATACAAGCACTGATTTAAGTTACTGCGAGAGCGGTTTGTTTTTTTACCTCACATACTGGTACCTATAATTATTCCTTCATGGACTTAAGTTATCACCCCCACCCACCCCTTCCTTTTTCCGTAACAGTCCTAATATCGCAAAAAAAGATGTTTGGTTTTCTCCCATACTCCTCAAAGAACTTATGCTACTTCATGGACTTAACTTGGTTCACCTCGCTATCCCCCTCATAAGCCTTAATAAAATAATATCGCCAGGAGCGTTGTTTGTTTTTCTCTCTCAGCTCCCTGAAGTAACTTAGCAAAGGTACCTATGCGCCCCTTAATGGCCTTTTAGTTGTCACCCCCTCCTCTCCCCCCCCCCCCCCAAAAAAAAACAAAAAAACAAAACAAAAAAAAACAAAACAACAACAACAGCAACAACAACAACAACCAAAAATATCGCTAGGAGCATTGTTTGTTTTTCTCCCTCAGCCCCTTTAAGTTGTTGAAGTAAGGATGCCTAGTTTGCTTCTTTATTGACCTCAGTTGTTACTGACACCTCTCTCTTTTTACAAGTCTTGATAACGCCTAAAGATTTTTTTTTTCTTTTTTTTCTCACCCAGCTCCTTGAAGTGCAGGTAGTACCTATGCTCTTTCTTAGACGTCATCAGCAAACCAACCCCTTCTTTTATTTCTATACAAACCCTGATATCACTAGGAGTTGGGGCGCTGTTTGTTTTTCTCTCTTAGCTCCTTGAAATAAGGATACCTATGCTCCCTCATGGCTCTCTGGAAACTGCCCACCCTGACGACGATGGCTCGGTACTTTTCTCTGAAAACTTTGGCAAGGATCAGCGATATGGCCGACTGCTCGTTGCGCATGCACACACCGATCTTTGTAGAGCCCCGGATGTCCGGACAGCTCTGAACCGTCTTCTGCTCGACCGGACATATACAAACACCCCGCACTGCGCATGCGTACCAGGGGTCAAGGACGGCATGTTGTATGAGCGGTTCTCTGAAGAGAAGGAGAGATACGCGAAGTTTTAAGCAGAGATATTTATATTGTCAAAACAATATTTATATTGTCAAAACAGAATCCTGCAGTGTATTTATCAGAAATGGTATGAAACTAGGCAATTAACACTAAAGCAAAACAAACAAAAAAGATAAGGAAAAAAAACTGTTATTTTATCAGTCAGAGATAACGTAAAAAGGAATTAGCTGGTTCATGGTAGAAACATTACTCCAAAAGTTATTAAAAATAAAATATGATGGTTTCTCACTTGTGGTAGAGTCCGAAACCAGTTTCCACCTGATGGAAGGCCATGTGCGCACACGGGGAGTCGCCAAAGTGTTCAAACATCTGGGGAATAGAGAAGTGAATACTATTATCACCATGATCATCTTTGTCATAGCCACCACCATCATCATCATCATCATCATCATCATCATCATCATCATCATCATCATCATCATCATCATCATCATCATCATCATCATCATCATCATCATCAACTCAAGAGGTAGAACACTGAGGGGCAGTTCGGGAGATCCGCGGTTCGAATCCCACGATCAGCAGATTTATGTGTCCGATTTTATCCCTTGTAGCTGGTTGTGTCGGTGTCAGTATACTGTGACCGGCTGAGACAGGAGTCATTCAGCCCTGTCTCGTGTGTGGCAGCATATAAAATTGTCAGACGTCAGTCCTGGGATCCGTTCACAATGTAGCCTCTACAGTGCTGATGTTGGACGTTAAACCAACTCAACTCACCTGGGTGAGAGTGTGGTAGGGGTTGGGGACGTGGAAGGGCTGTAACCTCTGCTGTAATCCACGCTTTCTCGCCCGATCCATGAATTGCAGCAAAACTTGTGGGTTCGTGTACCTGAGGAAAAATAAAACCAGATGTCGATACTGTTGAATGCCTTTATCTATACATATACGATCTTTGTTGGTTAGATATTTATTCTACTTTAATTTGGCAACCGGGCATATCAAACATACCGATCAGGGAACTTGACTTTAATTTATTGTTGTTGTTATGAAGCAGCGTGCTTGTTGGCAGATTGAGTGATTTCCAGAAATAAAGATCCCAAACCAAGTGAAGAGTATTTGTATCAGTTGTCTTATAAACTTGTTTGTATAAATGTACGCCTGAATGAAACCAGCTTAATCAACAACAGAGACTATTAGAAAAAAGATCTCACAGTGCTATTGATGCGCGGGGAGTTGAGTTGAGTTGGTTTAACGCAGATGAGCACTAAATAAGTTATATTGTCTATTGATGCGGGGAGCTAGCGCAGCGCATGCTAACTCTATTTCTTCAATGAAATTAAAACGGTTGGTCAATCTTCAGAGAGACTTTTTACTAGGGTTTAAAGAAATAAGCTACTGTCTTAAATATACCGACCTCTAGACACAAAATCCTCCCCGTGAAAACTCTCACAATCACACAGTCTCTGATAATACGGAGTGAGGGAGATAGATTGTCAGAAAAGTGTGTGTGTGTGTGTGTGTGTGTTTTTTTTTTTTTTTGGGGGGGGGGGGGGCAAGCTGGCCAATGAAATCTAATTCGTGTACATGTAGCGTATCTATACACGTTCCCTTCCTCGCCCATGCTGTTCTTTGTACGAGAGAAGCTGCCTTCTAATTCAATGTCGCCAAAGTTTCCACTGAGGACACAAGAGTCCCGAGATTAGCGTCTGATATTTTTATATGTTGACACCCAGAGACCCCGCGTGGTTAATAGGCTTCCTCTGTCAGCCAATCTCACGATATTGACACCAACTCAATCAACTCAATCACATGAGGGTTAAATCCGACAAATAATTTTGCCCGATCGTTGGTTTGATTGAATAGAGGCCAAACACTCGACCCCCTTAAATTGTACATAATTTATTGTATAAGTCGATCTCCGAGGGACATGGCTAAAAACATCGACGTATGCAAACATCGAGTTATGTCAAACTTAAAAAACGATGTAATACAACTTTTAATTGGCAACAGACAGAAAGAGAGAAACAGATATATTGATAAACATAAAGATAGATAGATGGATAGAAAGAAAAATATATAGACTATAAAGATGGTTACAGAGAGAGAGAGAGAGAGAGAGAGAGAGAGAGAGAGAGAGAGAGAGAGAGAGAGAGAGAGAGAGAGAGAGAGACCACTCACCAGCTCTATCTGCCATGATAAGCATTTAAGAGAGAGAGACACAAAGAGAGAGAGATAGAGAGAGAGAGAGAGAGAGGGAGAGAGGGAATATTCCAAATCTATTAACTTATGTTGAACACTTAAGATCGTAAGTATAACATTGTGCTAAGCTTACGACTCGTCTTAGGATAATCAAATTAGGAGGCTTACGACGACTTGCCAGCTACAGCGACGTTGCACATGTACTTGCGACCCTTTGTGATCTGTTTGTAATTTTGCCAAAATGGCGACAACATAAGAGATTATAGGACTAATTGACATCGGCTGAGACAGGAGTCATGGTATCCCCGCCCTGTCTCGCGTGTGGCAGCACATAAAATTGTCAGACGTCCGTCTTGTGGTCCGTCCACAATATAGCTTATATAGTGCTGTTGTTGGACGTCAAACCAACCCAACAACAACAACATCTCGAGTTATGCAGTGTTTCCAGTCTATCCGGACTCACCGTATGGAGGTGTCTGTCCACATAACTAGATTAGCCTTCTCATACATAGCTCTGATCGCGGTGACTTTCCAAGCGAAACATTTCAGCGTCCGGAAATATTCCGGGAACTTCTCAAAAGGAAAGTGCAGAAAGGTGCATCTGAAAAAAAAGTGAAGTACATGTACTATGATCATGTACATAACATCCGGGCTCTTAAAATTAAATTATGCAGTAAAATCCGCTTATGAAAAAACTCTTGGAGACAGCCTAAAACGTTTATTTTATCCTAAGAGAAAGGTACAGAATGAAGAAAGTGAAAAGAAAGTGAAAAAGGGGAGGGAGGAAAAGAGCAGGGGTTGGTGGAAAAAGGGGTAAATATGGGTATGAGAGTGAGGAAGAGAGAAGGTAGAGAAATACATAGAGAAGGGATGAGATAGAAAGAAGGAAAGAGAGAGAGAGAGAGAGACATCATCATCATCAACTCAAGAGGTAGAACACTGAGGGGCAGTTCGGGAGATCCGCGGTTCGAATCCCACGATCAGCAGATTTATGTGTCCGATTTCAACAACAACAACAACAACAACAACAACAACAACAACAACAACAACAACAACAACAACAACAACAACAACAAGCAAAGATCAAGGTTTAATGCAACAGCAAATGTTAATTCAATCACCTGAGCTTCCAAGTAATGATTGGAAGACAAAGCGCTGACCACTATGACGTCATAGTAGCCTGGTATGGCCGCCGCTATTTCTGTTAAGACCTCTCTGTACTTCCTTGGAATCTGGAGGTTGGGCCTGTACATGAAAGTCATACGCATGGCGATTAAGAATAGGGTAGGAGCTTTGGCGCTTCATTGGTTTCTTAATGTGCAATCTCGATCATCAGGCTATATCACGGACGGATTCCAAAACTAAGGGCTGACAACAGAGTGAGAAAGAGACAGGTATAAATATATGTATATATATATATATATATATATATAGTTAGATAGCGAGAGAGAGAGACAGAGAGAGAGAGTCAGAGAGTCAGAGAGAGAATCAGCGAGTCAGAGAGTCAGAGAGAGAGAAAGAGAGTCAGAAAGAGAGAGAAAGAGAGAGAGTCAGAGACAAATACAGATAAAGAAAAGAGAGATTCAGAGAGTCAGAGAGAGAGAGAAAGAGAGAGAGTCAGAGAGAGAATCAGCGAGTCAGAGAGTCAGAGAGAGAGAAAGAGAGTCAGAAAGAGAGAGAAAGAGAGAGAGTCAGAGAGTCAGAGAGAGAGAAAGAGAGAGAGTCAGAGAGTCAGAGAGAGAGCGAGAGACAGACAAGACAGTTCGAGAGAGATATAGAGAGGGAGGGAGAAAGGAGGGAGAGAACCAAAGAGAAACAGACAGTGAGAGAGCGCAGAAGAGGATACATGCACTAGAAGTTAACTCTACAGACCTGCAATAAGTGCGGACCTGCTCCCTCTCGACAGCGTTAAGGCCAAGGTCAAATACAACCAGTGTGAAGTTTGTCAGGACAGGCAGGACTTTCTCATGAAGGTCTTTGAACATGGCCTGGACACACAACAAACATGGACAAAATAATAAAACATAATATGAACGGTTAAAAAAAATAAGCAAATGCATTGGGGAAGGATGTTGTGGTGATTTTTCGAACAAGTTTGTTGTGTTGGGAGGGTGGGGGTGATTGTGGTAGGTATATATGTGTGTTTCTGTGTATGTAATAATTATTTATGGACGCGGTGGTGCAACTTTGTAATGATGGTAAATATGTATTATTAGGGTGACATCCCTTTGGTAGCATTTTTTCAGTGGACTCACATTGTATTTGAATATTTTGATAGCAGCGCACCCATGAATCACCCATCAACGGATGTCGGCGCACTGTACACTAAAAGTCAGAATTCAACAATTTTCCACCAGCTGCAGACACGTAATTCAAGATTTATACGTTTATTTTACAATGCAAAGACTTAAAGGACGTTTGCCTTTGTTCTACAAGAATAAAGTACATGTATTGTAATAGAAGTTATGTTTACTCAACTGATCTACGCAATTTCACACAATAGAAAAGTATACCACATACCTTACAGAGCTAACTAATAACTATACACCCAAGTATTACGAAACACCAGTACAGTGACAAAACCTCAAATTAAACCTCATTACCAAAACCTAAAAACTAAAACGTAATTCCCAAACCAAACCGAAGTGAGACACAAAACCAAAACACAAGAAACTAAAACCCAAATAGATCAGCTCTCTCACAGACGACTCGTAGCGTCTTCTTTAAGGTAAAAAGAAGTGATATGTAACACTTGCTTTATATCTTATAAATTCAATTGATGTAAAAAAGAGACGTCGTGTGCGATCAAAATACTTAGTGCAAAGCCAAAGGGATATCACCCTAGTACATATTTGCAATCATAACAAAGTTGCATCCCTTACATGTAGAGCGCGAAACCTCCAAACAGGTGGTTTCAAGTTCGATCCACGCTCTGACGATTGAGTTCTTTTCTCTACTGGTCTAGTCGATGTAGATATAATTATTATTGTGACTAGCGGGGTCTCGGCTATCCCACTCTAAGATCGCCGTATAAAATCTCCCTTTACAACCTAAGAGATGTTAAAGTACGAGAGAGATTAGCTTTTTTTCTACTCAATAAAACTATTATCTTTGGATAGAGAGATTGAGAAAAAGTTGGCAAGTTTCGCATGTCGCAGGCTCCCCGTAGAATCGCCAGCGGGGCTCTGCTGAGATTCGAACATTCGGACCTCCCACTTTTCAGCTAACACAGTAGGCCTAACAGACTGATTAACAGATAACACACTGACTCTCCTGATTAAAAAAAGATTTTGGACATAGCATACTTACTTTGTAGAAAGGATGAGGGGTGTAGGCTGATAGCTTAGGATTGTGAGATAGAGAGAGAAAATAACAAAATTAATAGAGAGGGATTCAAAGATTATAAAACAACAACAACAACACCAACAACAACAACAACAACAACAACAACAACAACAACAACAACAACAACAACAACAACAACAACAACAACA
>RQTK01000337.1:464560-474699 GCA_003991915.1 Elysia chlorotica | reverse complement strand
AATAATATATTTATCAAAGTATAGTTGCACCAAAGTATAGTTGGACCAAAGCGCTTATAAGTATAAGGTTTATTATAATATCTCTAAGTTATGCTGGCAACATTCCTCTGTTAGCTCCTGCAGTACTTCATCGAGGGTGTTCTCCACTTTACACACGCTGTCTCTCCACAAACCGGAGCTGGAACGGTTGCGGGAAGTAGATCATGCCTATTTGGGGCTCCAGACTGGGCAGTTGTCCGGGTTCTGCGGGATGTAGTTCGAACCTCTGGATCATTGAGGCAAGATACAGAAACAGTTCCATCTTGGCGATGGACTCGCCTGGACACGCGCGCGGGCCTGGAAGTGGGACATTTACATACATCAGTTAAGACTTTAAGAACACTGGAAAACACCACAATATGACTATCTTCTTTTTCTACCGCCTTTATCTCTATTCAAAGGTATATTGGTAATATATAGAAGAGATAAATAGATAAAAATCCCCTATAGCAGCGGTTTTAATGTTGCCGTAAGATGTTCAAAAGTGAAACTTTTTCTAAGTCACTGCCTGCTACAAGTTTAAATTTCAAATCAGTTGATGACCATGGAGCCTACAAAACGGGAGAACTGACTTTTCCACTGAAAACATTGTTACAACTGCTGAACGCTGTTTAATTTTAGTTTCATTAGTGCCGTATTGATACTGCGTTTGTGTTGTTTTCTAATAGGTCATACTTTTTTTTTAAAAAGATGTGAGGATAGCATTTAATTGCAACATGAAATGTAAAAGAAAACCTGCTCGATGGGGTAGGTCACTTATTAAACACAACCACAAAGCTTAACTTAGACTGGAAATCGCTACAAGTGCTCCAAAAAAAAAAAGGTTGAATTTTCTTGCAATTATTAATTTCAAGACTTACCGAGACCAAACGGCTTGAAATGCTCCGGCACGGAGAGGTTACCCTGAGCGTCTAAAAACCTTTCTGGTCTGAAATGTTTCGCATTTTTCCAGTTTTCTTCAGATCGGTAGAGGAATTCATTAGATGATAAGATCGTTGTGCCTGCAGGGATAGTGTAGCCGCTGATGATGGTGTCTGCATTGCTCATGTGTGGAACGCTGGGGACACAAGACGTGTGATCAACTTCTAGAGGCCTCACTAGAACGTCCTCATAGCAAAAACAAAAAGCGATAAGTAAGGGAATGTGTACAGGCATGCGATAAGTCTATCCTATACTAACGAAACCAATGAGCAAACTTTTTATTTTTTTTTCAAAGGCAGTCAAAATTAAACGACATCTAGATAGTACAACCCTATGGCTTAGTTGTGTGGTTTTGTCATTGGTTATCGTATTGTGTACTGCAAATCCTGTATGCTGCTGTCTCGGCAAACATTTGAGAACTGCATGAAACAGTACCTCATGATTTTTTTTAAATATAAGCGGAAAATGACCAACTCATCCTCAAGTATAGTATTTTTTTTTACCCTAATTAAGGCTGTTAGAAGTCTACATGCCTTTCCCAAATGAAGCGTGATAGAAAGGCGTTCTCCTTATTCCAAAGTTCGATCGAAATTCCCCTGACACATCCCAATGGTATGATAGAAATCCGCTTGACTTACCATAAATGTGTTTGGTAGAAATCCGCTTGACGTATTCCAATGTTTTTTTAGAAATCAACTTGACTTACTCCAGAAGTGTATTCACTTGACTTCTACAATGGAGTGTGAGAGAAAGTCACCCCAATGGAATGTAGTCCACATGATTGATCCCACGAGAGTGAAAGAAACCATTTTGACACTCCCCAATGGAGCGACACAAACCACGTCGACTTATCCCAGGGGCGTGATAAAAATCCACGCGACTTACCCCAATAGAATGATAGAGGGCCACGTCTCTTACCCAAATAGAAAGATAGAAACCCACTTGACTTGCCCAAATGTGGTTGTAGAAACCCATGTGACTTACCCTTTTGTGCTGATAGAAACCCACGTGACTCACCCTAATGGACTGATAGAAATTCGTTGAGTCTCCATGATCGCGGCGTGTGTGTACTTTAACTTGGGTTTGTCATGCATAGTCACAGCCTTTTCCAAACCGACAACTTCTGCAATTTCTGAGAATATCTGGAGGGTGGGGATGGGGGATCACACTTCGAGTAAACCTAATGTTTTTAATGCAGTTTTGCTAGTATTGTGTGCACTTGTTTACATGGACACTTATTTATACCGAGAAAACCCTAAAAGATACCCTAAAAGACCCGAGAAGACCACAACTGTACGAGGGGTGTTCATTATGTCCTTAGCTTAACCTTGAAGCAGTTGTACTAGAGTAAAGAAATTTTTTGGGTAGCTAGATCATCTATGTTGAACACGGCATGCAAAATTTGGGGAAAATCGGAATTTTTTTTCTGCACCTTTTAGCGCATCAAGTAAAACAACCCCTAGGAAGTTGTCATTTGTTGTTTACAAATTGTCTGCCATGGAGGCCGTTGAATATCGCTCTGTCATCAAATTCCTTCACTTAAAAGGACAAACCCCCACGGAAATTCATCAACAGATGGTAGAAGTTTATGCTGAAAAGTGCCCTAACTACAGTACGGTGACTCATTGGATGAGAAAGTTCAAATCTGGCTTTTTGTCAGTGATGGATGAACCTCGCGAAGGCCGGCCAACATCTGTTGTGACTGAGAAAAACGTGTCCACTGTGGAGGGACTAGTAAAGCAGGACAGGCGAATAACAGTCAAACAGTTAGCAAGTGAAACCAGGATCAGCGTAGGTTCAGTTGAAAAGATTCTTCATGATCACCTCAATCTGAACAAGGTCTCAGCTCGATGGGTACCAAGGTTATTGACCGCTGATCAGAAGAAAGAGAGGGCTGATTGTTGCAAACATCTTCTTCGGTTAGAAGCAAATGACGACTTGTTCTTTCAGAAAATTGTAACCATGGGTGAGACTTGGATCTATCAATTCGATCCAGAGCCGAAAAATGCGTCTATGCAATGGAAAAGACCCTCATCGCCCCCACCAAAGAAAGCAAAGGTCACACAATCAAGTGGCAAGGTCATGCTGTCTTGTTTCTGGGACTGTGAGGGCATCATAATGACTGACTACATGGAAAAGGGGAAAACAATCACTGGAGAGTATTATTCAGGGTTGCTAAAAAGACTGAGATCTGAATTAGTAAGAAGAAGACGGGGAAAGCTTCGAAACGGAGTCCTGCTTTTGCATGATAACGCTCCTGCTCATCGAGCACGACAAGCCGTTGAGACAGCTGATCAGTGTGGCTATGAAATTCTTCCCCATCCACCATATTCACCGGATTTAGCTCCATCAGACTTCTGTCTGTTCCCAAACCTTAAGAAATCCATAAAAGGGCGCCGTTTTGAAGACATTGAAGATGCGATTTCTGCTGTGGAAGAGTGGTTTCAAGCGCAAAATGACACGTTTTACTCTCAAGGACTTTTGAAGGTCAAGGACAGGTGGCAGAAATGTGTAACTATGCAGGGTGACTATGTAGAGAAATAAATGTAAGTGTGCCAAATTTTAAGTCTCTGGGTTTATTCCTTCATTGTCATGCTAAGAACATAGTGAACACCCCTCGTATAAAAATTGTAGGGTACTATTAAAGACTCACATTTAGGGACTTTTTTGTATTGTAGGACGAGATGTAATGTAACTATTCTCAGTCAATGGGAATTAGTTGTGTTATTAATGCTCAGATGATTATATTTATGTGCTTTGAGTTTTAAAACAATAACTAAAATGCAAAGAAAATGGAAATGTCATGAGTTTGCTGTCTCAGTACAGGTAATTTATTTTACGACAAATACAGCCCTTTGTAAAAAAAAAAAACATTACTTGATTTTCTTTTCTTTGATCTTTTCAAAATAAAATGTATTGGTGTTTTCAATTATAATTTTCTCACAGGATTTTATCATCTATTTTTATTATTGATTTTTGGGGGGCTATATGATCTTATTAAATACATAGCCATGAAAATTAAAAATTTGCTAAATATAACATGTTTGGTATCCAATGTTCATATTATACATATAATATTTAAAAATAATTATGAAGAAAAAAGAAAAAAGCAGGAAAAAATATTCCTAACAGGGTTTTAATTCAGATACATTTGATTTTTCTTTAAAAACAAAACATCACAAATAATGAGAAAAACATCATGACAACCAGTTAAGATAATGCAAAGTGAAGCAGCTGTGGCATAACGGCATATAAAAACATAAGCATATATTTTGATGTAGGAGGTTCCCACCGCCCCCACTCCCCACAACTATTCATAACCTGGTGTATCTTTTCTCCGCAACAATATTGGTCACTTGCATAGTTCTATCATGAAAAATTGAAAAATATAAGCACGCTTTAAGATGAAAACAATAAAGGCACCATAGAATATTGAAAATAACAATCAATACATTTACTGCTACACAGAAACCTGAAATGAAAAATAACCTTAAGTTTTTGGTTTTGTTTGTTTTTTTCTAGCCAAATAAACAAAAAAGGATGCTTAGAGTCAAACAAAAGTCACGAAAAAACAAAAACACCATGGGTTGCTAAAAAGACTGAGATCTGAATTAGTAAGAAGAAGACGGGGAAAGCTTCGAAACAGAGTCCTGCTTTTGCATGATAACGCTCCTGCTCATCGAGCACGACAAGCCGTTGAGACAGCTGATCAGTGTGGCTATGAAATTCTTCCCCATCCACCATATTCACCGGATTTAGCTCCATCAGACTTCTGTCTGTACCCAAACCTTAAAAAATCCATAAAAGGGCGCCGTTTTGAAGACATTGAAGATGCGATTTCTGCTGTGGAAGAGTGGTTTCAAGCGCAAAATGACACGTTTTACTCTCAAGGACTTTTGAAGGTCAAGGACAGGTGGCAGAAATGTGTAACTATGCAGGGTGACTATCTAGAGAAATAAATGTAAGTGTGCCAAATTTTAAGTCTCTGGGTTTATTCCTTCATTGTCATGCTAAGAACATAGTGAACACCCCTCGTACACATACAAAATTTTTTGTAGGGGTATCATGCATTAAAGACCTCACATTTAGGGACTTTTTTGTATTGTAGGAACTCAATATACAAACCTTAACTCAATATAGCACCAGAAAAAAAACCAGTCGCGGTACTGTGATGTTTGCTTTGCTGTGCAGCCTATATGAATTTCACCATTCCACTTCTACTGCATTTCTGTTGCAAGAACGTATGATGTATCTTGTTCCATTCATCAGTTCTGAGGGCTTTATAGACCTAAGCAGCATCACCGGCATTCCAACTTTCAATGACAGAATATGATGTGGGAGTCCTGAGACCTCAATGAAGTTTAAAATTCAGCAAGAAACCTAACACATTATTCCTCATCTACCATTGAATTTATCGAAGTGTGTGTTACTGCAGGGTTAGGAATTCTGGCCATCAAAATGCCACTCACTTTTGCAGCACTATCAGTGTATCATGGTGGGGTAATTGCACGCTGCATTAGCCAGTCTCTATTAAGAAAGTTTGTGTCTAAACGTGGATAGATGTGATCACATCAGTCAGCACACTGTTTTTCTAAAATGATTAATGGATATGTATCCAGGGGCAGCTTCTATCTGCTGAAAGATATTTCCAATGCACAGGAGATCTCCAGAAAAAGTTTGCACACCTTCATCTCCATTGAGCAAAAAGTACAAACGAGTTTTAATATCTATCCTGTTCTAGCCCTTTTTATATTAATCAGTTACTTCTTTGTTCTGTATCGTATTCACTATGAAGAGGGTGGTTAATGTCTGCTGTCCTACATTTTGCTTTATTCATTACTTGTAAAACATAAATGTCTTTGAAAGGATTTTGTTCACAGCCAATGATTCGGGATGCTTCCTTTCTAGTTTAGCCTACTCAAAATTTGTGACAAATAAATAAACAGCAAATAAATAAGCAATACAACAATTAACCATGTATGTGTTTTCGAATCATTTAGTGTCTTCTCGTCTTCTCCGGTCTTTTCGGCTGTCTTTTCGGGTTTTCTCGGGTCCTTTGGGACATTCTGGAATCTTTTTGGGTCTCTCGGGTCGTTCTTCTCGGTAATATAATTATGAAAAGGTAGAAAACAAGTTCGTTTCAGATCCTCTAGATTCGTAGGGATGACTCTTTTCAACAATTTGAAAACGGTCTGTCTCACATGACAGAGACAGGTCTACAAGGACGTCTGTCTCATTCGCTTACATGATACTGACACCGACCCAACAGGTATCAAATCCGGTACGTCTCAATTTAAAAAAAAACCAACAAAACATGCGCTCCGTGTTGAGACCCCATGAGATCTTAAAGTATAGACCCAACATGCAGCATACCGTGAAATAACTTGCACGGTCAGTGTTCTTGGGCATTAGTGTGTAAAAAACAGGTCAAGAGGCAAGGGATAATATATCTGACAAGTTACCAGGTTTTGCGTAGAATCCTAAAATGAGACAGGACACCATGTAAAATTCGAGCATCCCAATTGAAATGAGTTGTAGTTGCAACATTTCTAGTTCAGACCGTCCCATTTTGTACGGCTACACCAAGCTAAACCAAGCGTGGGTCGACAGTATCATAAGACAAAGTTGTCGATCCTGGTATAACTTGCCCAAGCAACACAGATGCCAGCCGAAGCATGTGATGCCAGGATCAAAGGTCACCGGTCAGCGGGGAATCGCTCTTCGCACATACACGCGAGCCTAGATTCTGGCTTGGCCAGCTATCTAGGTCAAATTGTGCCCAGCGGTTATGCGATTAGCTAACTTTTCAAATATTTAAAAAACTACGCTGATTTCATATATCATTTTTATTGTGACCCTATTTTATTACTATCTGGGACTAAATATACTACTTGGATCTATACTTATGAAGGCATTCTGGAGAAAAGTGTGTTTAAAGTTTTGAATCGAGAGCCGGAAAACAATGGCGGTCGTCCAACACAGATCAAGTTTTGCCTCCCCATAGCAAAACACAGAAACCGTCGTGCGACGCGGAAGCTGGTAACCGTCGCACGACAGCCGGTCTATCTTCAGAAACGATTAACCACTGAAAATTGGATCTCCGCATATTGCCTGTGTATGGCCAGGATGCATGTATGAGTTGGTATATCTTCAGCTTCATACATTGAATTTTCAGCACATGATTGTTCTTGAAGGCATCTGCTCATAAATACAGCCAATTTTTTAAAAATACATGTAAAAGTAAAGTCCTATTTTACCCTCGCAGACATGTGTGTTAGGTCACTATAAGACGAAAACAAAAGAAAAAATTCGAAAAAACTTTAATAATCTGACGCCCATCTAGGATTTTTAAGGATGTTTAGTGTTTTCCCTGAGGCTTTTTTTAACGAACCAAATTACCCGAAACTTAGTGTGGATACACTCGACATCACTAATTTATATATAAGGATTACTATATTGCTTAAAAAATAGCAAATTTTGTAGGGAAGTACATACAACAACAAAATAACAATTGTAAAAATACATGTATTGGGAAAAGGACAACATGATCCCTCTGTATTTTATAAAAAAAATACAATTTAAAAAAATATACTTCTATGGTACATGTAGGCTAATAAGCTTTCTGCAAATCAAATTTGAGCTCAATACGGTTAAAAAAAGTTATACGCATTTATGTATGCAAATTATCAATATTTCTCCGCAAATGCCCTTAAATCAGTTATTTTGCGCATTTGTCATACCACCAAACAACCAACATACCGACCATCCAACCAACGCCCAACCCCCCATCCACCCAACAACAAAAAATAAGTTCACAATCCAATCAACCACCTACAAACATAAGCACTCATCCATATAACAAACTAATATTAACCTACCACCCAAACCCTAACCAAAAAATGATCATTAAAACCAACCAATCAGTCGACGAACCAACCAACCAACCAACCAACCAACCAACCAACCAACCAACCAACCTAACACCAAAATCCCTATCCAACAAGGTAACCAACCACCCAACCAAACACTCACTCAACCATCCAGTCATGGAAACCCACCGACCCAGCAAAACATCAAGTTAGAGAATTTATCACCAACATATATCACCCACCCACAAATATATCAACAACCCGACCAACCCATCAACCAACGCACAACCCACCTTGACCTGGACCTCTGGGTGGTGCAGCATGTACAGTAGGAACCAGCTAATGGCGGAGCTGGTTGTGTCAATACCCGCAGCAAACAGGTTCAGGACGCAAATGGAGAGGTTCTCCTCTGAGCGACAGTGCAGAGAAAATTGATCTAAAATCTAACGTGATCTACGATATAGGAAAGCTAATCTTACATAAACTACGACACAATGAAATATTCGTTTAAGTTAAACTCGGGGGCCATATAAGAGGGGGAAATATCGTTGTAACCGGTTGGGAGCAAAAAATTAATTAAGGCACTCATAAAGTTTTTAGTCGATTGGAGCAGCATACAAAATTGAGCACCTTTCTTTGTCGCTCAAAAAACAAAGATAATAGTGTTAAAAATTATTCGTATGTAACGATAAACATAATGTGTTCGGGGTGAGAAGTTTTGGCTTTCGTAGCCCTATAACATTACCATAACAATAAACAGTAACAATTGTAGTAGAAACTTGAAGGTGCATGTATCGGTGTTCTTTTGAGTTGTGACTCAGAAAAAAAAATACAAATCTGGTGTTTTATTGTGTTGTTTTTAATGGAGGGGAACAACCAAACACACACGACTTTACATGTATCTTAGTAATTTAAAAGGTATAGAAAATCTTTAAACTTTTAATTTGCTTGTGTACATTTAACAACCACAACCCCTTCCCCCCATAACTAAAATAAAATAAGAAAAAGAACATGTAATGTACAAGGAAAATGCAGTTACAATTAAAGAACGAGTGAGATGGAGAGAGGGAGTGAGTGAGAGAGCGGAAAAATGCAGGGGGAGAACTTTGCTATCTTTCCAATCTAATGATTTACAAAATGTATTCAAAATTATGACAATTGTGTTCATAATCCAGCCCATAATCTAAGTTTCCCGAGGAAAAATGAAGTTTGCAACACGTCGCGTTGACGCTGGAGTCAATTATTTATTCAACAACATGTAGTTGTATACACATTACACAATAAAGGCATCTAATCAGTAGAATCCCATCTAGGTTTAAGATTCTAAACAAATGGGTCTATTTTGTCGTGTTTCGGTATGCAGTAACTGTGCACTTTACGCAGTGGTCATATAGCCAATATAGCAGACACAATGTCACTGAAAAATTCCCCCCCCCCCCCTTTTCCTACACAAACACACAAACACGTCCCACCCTTAAAAATAATTTGGCGAGCACCTCGTTGGTGTCAATCTTGGCGGTTGACAATAAAAATGCCTTGAATGCCATCAACGAATCCGGCCGTGGTACAGCACTTTTTTCAAACCCGTTACTACGTTACACTATTACACACGGACCAAAACCAATACCAGAACAGATACAGGTACATCGATAATGTTCCTTTTGCCCTGCCAAACAAAATTTATGACAGCTGTCATGAATGCGATTCGGGTGTTGCTATTAGCCTGTGTAGGCCTAGTCCACAAGCGCACCAAGTGCTTTGGCTTATTTAACATAACTGCTAGATCTTTACATTTTTCAGTTTTTGGTTGCTTTTTGTTTTTAGTTGGGTTTTTTTAATCGAAAGAAATATTTCATGTGTTCATAGTTCAAACTCTATTATTGGATCTAATAAAAAAAAAAAAAAAAAAAAAAAAAACAATTACACACACACACACACACAACAAAAATGAAAGACCAACCAAAATCCACGTGACCTATCTTATGGTGCACATTATTAAAGTTTCACAAAAATGTTCAAAACTAACCAGACATTTTCTACAATATCTTTGTACAGCTGCACCCTCCTCTTGACATTAAACAGATCGCCCGGTAGGGAGTGTAACCATGGGAAAGCCGTAATAATTGAGCTAGATTCAGACAACCGAAACTAGAGGGGAATGAAAGATGAAATAAAGGAGTAAGTAAAGAGAACAAAATGATTTTTAGTTGTTTTTATTGTCAGTGTAATAAGAAATGCCACCATTTTCCTTCTCCCCCCCTGCTCATTTCTGCACCACCACCACCACCACCACCACCACCACCACCACAA
>RQTK01000337.1:440565-461096 GCA_003991915.1 Elysia chlorotica | reverse complement strand
TAAAAATAATAATAATAATAATAATAATAATAATAATAATAATAATAATAATAATAATAACAATAATAATAATAATAAATAAAAACTACAAAGCTACGTTCAGAGTATTTTCTTTACTTTTCATTTTCTTCCTGTGCTCTTTCCTTGAGAAGGGCAGGTATTAACCAACTAAATAGCCTACATGTATTTTTTTATTTTCTCAACTTTTGCGGTTTATTCTTTTTTTAAATATCTGTCACGATTTATTAAATTTTGCTTTCCTAAAATAGGGCCTAGTGCAAGTGTCAACCAAATAAGAGTGAGTGTATACTATTAAAGTTCTGTCAACCCTTACGACTTTGTCCATTTAGCCATCTGCTCCCTCAGTCCGTCCCTGAAGTAGGGCAGGTGTCCAAGCACCGGGTAAGCTCTGGCCGGGAACGGAGGGATGTTGGCAGGAAGTCTGGAGGTCACCAGGTATCTCACCAGCAGGGCGACACTGGTGGTCAGTGCCAGGTAGGTAAACGCCTGGCTGATCCAGCCCGCGGGGATATCAGACGCAGAGCACATGGCTGATCAAAGTAGCAAATAAAAAGCATTTAGTATTTTTCTAGACTAGTTCGTCTGCTCCAGAAAACTAACGCTGAACGTCAATCTGGACTCAATGCCCGTGAAAATGGAACTGGACACAGGTTCTGCGCTATCACTATTGGCGCAAAGAGACTACATAAAAATAATTTAAATATTCAAGAAAAAACCTTCACTCATCCCCTCTGCAGTCAACATCAAAATGTACACCGGGGAGATCATTCATCCACTGGGGAAAACTACCGTCCGTTTGAAATTAAACGGCTGAATATTTACATACTGCCCATAGGAAGCAACCCCATCTTTGTCACAGATTGGCTTGACTAAATCCAAATCAATTAGCAGAGTCTACAACAACAACTCAATAAAATAGACAGGCCATAACGGTGCTCATTAGGCCTACTCTCAGATATAATATTTAAATGAGGAAAACAATTGAGATAATACAGAAATAATTATGCCACTATGTATAAATAGCTAATGTTTCAGGTAGTATTCTGCAGTAACCAGAGGTAGGCTTTTTAAGTGAACGACATCTTATCTTTAAATTGCAACTTGATGACGCATTTATAAGGCAACGGTTCTAATCCTACAATTAACAAAGCAGAATCCTTTTCCGATCAGTTTAAATGAAACCTACTTTAAGTTTAACCATTGCTAAGCACCGCTTAAAGGTATAATTTAGCTCTTATTAGTCTTGATCGTTTTATACTTTTTATGCTGATCCGTTTCTGTTTGTTTTCGTTCTGCATGTCAATACATGTATATCCGTTAACATGACTTTTTCTTTGTCTGCCTTTTATACCTTTTACTTTTAGTGAGTATCTCTCTGCCTGTCTCTTTCTTTGTTTCGCCACCCCTCTCTCTCAGCAAAAGAGCACTTTGCAAGTCAGTGGGTAACAGAATAGATTGCTTTGACAAAAGCTTGCATTTTTTGTGTGGAAGATGACGATAGAGTGTTTTTCACAACAAGGTGTTCGGGTTTGATCCGTCCATGTCCTCAGTCTGAATTGTTCTTTATCCATTCGGCTTCTCTGTAAGTTCTCTAGCAAAATCTACTTTTGTCATAATCTTCTAATCTAGTAAAAGTAGTAAATGAGGTTTTTACTTCAGTTGTAAGGCCCTTATTAAAAACCATCAACACTGCCTTATCGTTCAACTATAATTTGAGTCATTGTGAAAAAACATTACGCTGGGGTCTCTTTAAATTCATATATCACATATAATATCCTATTAACAAAATAAAAAACGGAAAAAAGCATGACTCGACACATCAATACTTGTTCTTCTAAACTCCACTAAGTATGTTATATATAAGTATACATGTACTAGATGTATGTTTCGAACTCACCACTATTCTCATACAATGTGCTTCGAAAACAAGACGGTAAGACTTGATTCCTTATTAGTTCTAACAAAATGCACCAATTTTAAATGGATTTGATTATCCCTGTGCAACTGCAAGGCTTAAAACATGGATAAAACACAGAGTAGAAAAGGTGTTAAAAGTCCTACTTCTTACATAATTCAACAACTCGCTGGAACTAGATATAGATGTGCACTGTGCCGGTTTAAATTTTCCACTGCCCTAGGGCCTAATATAATAATTACCAGGTGCACTGAATATCTTGCTAGACACTAGAACAACGCTTCACTGGGTAGGCCCGTGTAGGCTCTATGAAGCCAATTACAACCAAAAACCTCGATGCATAGAAAACTGCTTAACTCGCAAGACTTACAGTCTGTCTCTCTCTCTCTCTCTCTCTCTCTCCCTCTCTCTCTCTCTCTTCTCTCTCTCTCTCCTCTCTCTCTCTCTCTTTCTTCCTCTCTCTCTCTCTCTCTCCCTCTCTCTCTCTCTCTCTCTCTCTCTCTCTCTCTCTCTCTCTCTCTCTCTCTCTCTCTCTCTCTCTCTCTCTCTCTCTCTCGAAAATGTTCCTAATAGATTTTGCTTCATATTGTCGGTTTCCCACTGTTCTGCCAAAATACGCTTCTAACTGAAACTTCAGTAAGATTTTGCTTAAATCCATCTTTATCAATTACTGTATTGTCAAGGATGCATACACATTTTACAATGGAGTCCACCATGCCCACTCTTGATTCGATGTCCTTGGCCAATACGCGCCATTTAGAAGTTATCAATCCAAAGGCACATTCAATTGTTTTTCTGGATCTCGAGAGTCTCTCGTTGAAGCATTTTTTATCGGCAGATTCGTGCCACTGTAAGATTTTAAAACAAATGGTAACAGTGGATAAGCCTCATATCCAATCAAAGCGTAAGGAACCATTACGTTTATTTGTGGCAAAAATGAAGGCCTGAGAAGGTTGATCTTCCCATCTGTTAAAGCACGGTTAAGTTCAGAATCCTGAAAGGTGCCACCATCACTTTATTTAACATGACAACCAACATAAATGTTTATGAACCTGTGTTTCGCATCTGATACACCTTTCAGAATGACAGAGAAGTTTTTTTTAATTGAAAAACATTCATCCCAAATTGCTGGGACATCTTATGGGACAGTTAGGAAAATTCCAAATGGAGAAGAAATCTTCAGCGACATATCGGTGGTTTTCATTTTAAAAGACATTGTGACTCCGAGAAGCACAAAAGGACCACTGAAATTGTTGCTTGCAAATAACAGTGCGTATGCTGTTTCCTCGCAAGATATAATTGAAGAGGAAAGCCAAGTCAGCTTACACAATGAGGGCAATATCACTTTTACACTGCCGAAGACTGAGGGAGGGTTGGTCACACAAGGTGAAAGTGACCGCCAACAGTTACACCTGAACCTATAAATACAGAGCAGGGGGGAGGAAAGGAAAGCGGGACACTATCAATAATTATCAACGAAGTGTCCTGCAACTATAGAGAAAAGGAAGTTGACTTATCTTATAAACAAGTCCAAGGAGAGAAAGAGCGAGGAGGAAGACGGAGATCTTTTGTTCCTAATATCCCTTCCACCACATATAACTTTGATACCAGCAGCATATTCTGAGGTTCCGAAGGACATTGGAAACTCTTGTTGAGGAATTCACTTATCCGCAGTCAACTAGTAGTAGCGGATCTGAATCCAACATGTCTACTTATTCCTCCCACCGGGCCTACCATGATGTGTCATATTCATACCAGACTTCACCACAATCCTCAGATGATACTCATCATACCAAAATTAAATGAACTAATTCTTGACAAAAATTGCAACAAAAATCAAATCTGCACAACTTTTTGTTAATTTTTGTTTGCTTAAAAAATGTTTTTCCTCAGATCAGAGAAAGGTCGATAAAGAAATTAAAATCTATTTTAACTTTATTTTAAGACTGTTACAAAATACACACGTGGCCTTTTTCATTTGACCGTTAAGAACAAACAACATAATAATAAGTGATTGTAAATTTCTATTTCAACAATTAAAAGTTAATAATCGTATGTTGAAAAAGATGACGAAGACGACAAATTAAACATGGATATAACAAAGCTGAAACTGAAAGCAATAGAAATGTGGTTTTTAAGACGAATGCTCCGCATCTCTTGGACAGAAAAGAAATCAAACAAAGAAGTTTTAGAAGAAGCTCAAGCAAAACCATCAATAATTAACAAGGTGAGGAAAAGGCAAACAACTTTCTTTGGCCACATGATGAGAAGAGAGGGACTAGAACATCTAGTGACAACAGGAATGATTGATGGGAAACGCAGTCCAGGAAGGCAAAGAGAAAAAATGGCAGACGGGATGAAGGAATGGCACAAATATCAAAGGTTACAGAGATGATGAAACTAACCAGAGAAAGAGAGATATGGAGGGACATGATCACCAACGCTATGAGGCATGGTACTTGATGATGATGATGATAACAAAGCTTCGTGTGTTAAAATTATACAGAGAGAGAGAGAGAGAGAGAGAGAGAGAGAGAGAGAGAGAGAGAGAGAAAGAGGGAGATAGAGAAAGGAGAGAGAGAGATGCGGATGGAGGGATGGACTGAGGAAGAGAGAATGGGAGAAGAATGGGTGGCAATGGTGAGAAGTGGATGATGGCTATGAAATAATTAAGTGAAATTGCAGCACAGCACTTTCACTTAGCCTACCTCAAAGTAATAACGAGCCTTATCTCTGGCAGTATGGGTCATGGAGATTACACCAGTTTTTCAATAGACGGTTTTCAGTTTTAGTTAATACATTATATATTGAAAAGTGTCCATTGAGATTCTTGTGTACTTGTGAAATCGAGAAGGGTCATTTTTTTTTTAATTTACAGAAGAGGTGGTGGTATTCATCAAAGTGCCGTCTTTCTCTATTTATTGGGTGGACATGATCATGTCTCACAGACTTCTTAACAGAACTTAAAAAATAAAGAACTGTCCGGTAGCATAAATTCCTATTCAGACATCATGCTCCCTAGGTTCTAGCTAAACAATACAGAACCCTACAGGCTACACATGTCGAATTGAAGCGAATTCTTTTTTATATAGCTCTTTTTGCCTGCACAACTGCAGTCACTTGCCTGGTGTGCCTGCTTGGCAAGTTACCAGCGACTTGTTGCAGGAAAATGAGCGACAGGCCTAGACATATAACTGTTATATAAATCTATGGCGACAGGTTACCCGCTGCACTGCGGCCGTACACTTTCTTGGGACGGTGTTATATTTTGTAAGTCTGAAATTGTTTTGCGTAATGTTACACAGAGACGGAGCTTGTGTACCACTACCAGGTCTTTTGTCACGACCGATTATAACAGTTTATTACCACTGACATTTTACAAATGTATCGTAATGGAGAGTAATCGCTTAAATGTCTACTAATCCGAACGAAGGTTGTGTAAGTTGCATACGAGTTATATTTGATACATGTAATTACATGTATTCACATTTCGATACCCTAGTGTTGTTATGGTTAATTTTGCTATAAATTAATAAAAAGTTAATTCCTATTCTGACAAGCATGGCTTCAGTCCTTTCATTACACTTTACAGTATGAGAGACGGATGTTATAACAACCACAAAACATCACAGTGACGACTACCTTAGTAATTAAAAAGGAAAGGTTTGTCTCATAATTAATTAACACGAAGGATCGACTTGATCTCATGGATATACTATATAGATCTAATTAAAGGAATTTTTTGCATCAAGGTCTCCTTCCTTCTAATTTGAAACCCCAAGCCCAAGTGCACCACCCAGATTAGCCATTGTGATGCCCCGCCCCGATAGATTCGAAGATGGCTCAAAATTCTTCATCAACTACAAAGAACGGCTAGATACCTACTTTGTAGCAAATTCAGCATCTGAAAGCAAAACAAGCAGCTTCGCTACTGTCCGCACTGGGACAGAAGGTCTGCAGTACCCTACGCTCCTTCACTGCACCCACACTTCCAAGTGCCAAAACATACGCATACAAAAACACTTCTGCCTGAAACCACTTGAGATCGTGGAAAGATTTAAGTTCCATAAATGGAATCAAGAACCATCAGAATTTATCCCAGAATTCATCGCACCCATCAAACGTCTCTCGGAACACTGTAATGTTGGTAATAATTTAAAAGCAGCTCTGCGCGACAGACTTGTCTGGGGTCTTACTCTTAGGGATGTCCCCATCCAAAAGTGACTCCTACAAAAGGAGAACCTTGCGTTGAACTGTGCAACCAACCTTGCTCTTATCATGGAGAAGGCACAATATAATGCACTTGAGATGCAAAGATGAGCGCCTGCTGTTCGATAAAAGGACACCATCAAAGTGTCCACCATGTCCTAGCTGTGGAAAAAACAAATCATAAAAGGAGCGACTGTTTCCACAAAGATATCGTGTGCAATCATTGCCATAAAAAGGGACACCTGCAGACCGTGCGCAGGTTCAAAAAGCAGCCTGGCCCTAGCCTACGGGGGAAGAATTTCTTTAAACAGCTAAAAAAAAGTAAACGAAGTCGAAATCAACGGAAGTGAATTTGAACTTAATTCACTTAGCTCTCGCTCCAGAAAACTAACGCTGAACGTCAATCTGGACTCAATGCCCGTGAAAATGGAACTGGACACAGGTTCTGCGCTATCACTATTGGCGCAAAGAGACTACATAAAAATAATTTAAATATTCAAGAAAAAACCTTCACTCATCCCCTCTGCAGTCAACATCAAAATGTACACCGGGGAGATCATTCATCCACTGGGGAAAACTACCGTCCGTTTGAAATTAAACGGCTGAATATTTACATACTGCCCATAGGAAGCAACCCCATCTTTGTCACAGATTGGCTTGACTAAATCCAAATCAATTAGCAGAGTCTACAACAACAACTCAATAAAATAGACAGCCAGTTCTCTACTTCCGCCATAACAAATATTTCAAGATTTATTTGGGGAAGAAATCTTCAAGATAAAGAAAAGAGGGAACTACAGATACAGGGGTTAGAGAAAAAGAGAAAGGGAGATACAGAGAAAAATAGAGAGTAGTATAGAGGGAAAGACAGGGAGAGAGAGAACTAGAGAGAGGACAGAAAGTGAGAGAAAAGGGGGATAGAGATAAAACGAAAGAGAGAGGGGGAGAGGATAACTAAAGAGAGAGAGAGAGAAAGAAAAACATAGAGAGAGATAGAAGACTATAAAACAGTGAACAATGATCACAATAAATCTCAAGGACCGAAAATATTAATCATGTTACATGCATCAGGATTTGTCAATCTATTATTGTAATAATAGCATATCGCACTATTACCTAACAGTGTCAAAAACAAAAGTAAGAATTATGTCAACAGCAATGTTTAATAAATAACAGAGAAATCATTTTAAAAAAAAAGGAAGAATTGAAAATGAATGGCATGATTACCTTGTAGAAAGATAGTATTCACTTGGTTTGTGCATTAAAACTGTTTCAAAAGATAATGTGTCAATATAAATCTAAAATATTACCATATATATAATATTTGAAGGGCTGCATGATGCACAATTTTTTAAGTTTAAAAAATTGGTGAAAAAAAAGGATTTGTTCTGTATGTCTTTTCCTTATCATTTTCGTGTCTCATTTGACTATGATCTCCCATCATGTTCGGCTGTCACTTCTCTTCTCTTTCCCCTTCATGTTAACACATCTCCTTGTTAAACTCTTCAACTTCCCTGTCTACGACCACAGGCGCCTCATATTTGTGCAACAAAGTGATGATGGATGAAACCATTCTTTTGATCTTTCACCTATCTCTCCCGTTCCCACTCTTTCTGCCATTTCAAATGGAGGTAAAAGTACAATTTTGTCAGATTTTCAGTCGATGAAGAGCAAACTGTTGTGATTTTTTTTTAAAGGCTAGAACCAGTAAAAGTACAATTATTGGGGTGGTTCTTCAAATATGAAAAGCTTATCATGATAGATTGCATTATTATAGTGGAAAACAGCTATTTAGTTGTCATATTTTAAAACCATGTAACATATTTAAAAATCCATTGTATACAGTATGCACATTGTATGTAGTTGAATAATCAATTTGGTATGAACATTCTCAGAATAAAGTTAAAAAGAATCTATACAAATCAATAACAATTCAAAGACCGTAATCACATTTAATAAGATTTACATTCCACAAATTTCTAGAAAAATATCAAGACCAGATTTTTGGACACCTGTCGAGTATCACACCGTCTGCTTGAGAATGCAGGCCATGTGAGGTGGTACATGTAATGATCAAAGATTATCAAGCGAAGCACCGGCAGTCACAGCAAGTGTCAGCCTACTAATCCAAATCAACTCAGTAAAAGTGAGCCATGTGCAATTACAAGCCTACAGTAAAACGAACAGAACAGACCCGAGTTCAACATGCAATGTGGCCAGTGCATGTTTCACATCAGTGTGTGTCTGTCTGTCTGCCTGTCTGTGAGTGTGTGTGTCTTGTGGATCAGTCAAAGCATGGCTTTCCTCACCATCTTCCCTTACATCAATGGTTCAACCGTTTTTATATATGGGGACTAAACACCTGCCAGTTTACTCAAGATCTCTACAGAGGGTATTTTGCTCCTTCCTCAACCATCTCCTTTCTTAGAGATCCAGGGTATCATCAGTGATGTAACTGTCATAATGTTACTGGGAGGCTAAGAATCCTCCAAACTACTCATTGGTTTCATTGGTTGACATTTTAAGAGAATGTACACCCTTTCAAGAGTTTCTCGTGTGATAGAAAACGAAGGAAAAAAGGATGAATGAAGGCCCAGTACCAGTGGCAGTTACTTGGCACCCCCCGTAGTTCTTTAACAGAGAGGCAGTCAACTGGGAAGTATAAACCACATCACAAACAAAATAAAAAAAATTTTGATTTCAACTATTGTGCAACATGTGACATCCCGCCTCACAGCGGAGCGTTGACTCAGTCATCAACTGATGTGGAATCAAGGCGAGCATAAGGATATAACTGGTGCTGTGACTGTGTGAGTGTGACAGGCATCTTCAAGTTCAGTGGTCCTTCAAATAATGTAAAGCATTCTCAGTTGAGCTGATTTATAAATAACAACTGTTCTTGTTATAAATATGTGTTATGAGATGACAATAATTTATAATGCCTCCAGTTTGTAGAGTCCTTCCGCCATGGTTTCAGCATCAGCCACTCCTTCACAGTAATATTGCCAGGCTTCTGGTATCTGTTCTACTCCATAAAGAGCCCCTGCTATGGCAGCAGCCATTGTGGCAATGGTATCAGTGTCCCCACCAAGAGAAATAGCATACAGCACTGTCTGCTCAAATTTGTTTCTACCCTGAGGAAAAATGTAAAACTGTTGTAGGCATATTACATAGATAACTTTATATGTCTTTTTTTTGTTCTTTGAGAGAGAGAGAGAGGGGGGGGGAGAGAGAGAGAGGGGGAGAGGGAGAGGGAGAGAGAGAGAGAGAGAGAGAGAGAGAGAGAGAGAGATTAACAAGGTAACAAGGTACTGGGCTTCTTTCTAAAGGTCTGCGGTTTGGTTCCCAAATCAGACCACTTCTTTCCCTTGTGGTTATGATAGTCCTATGAACCTTTGAAAAGTTAAGCCTAGAACTTCCAAGTCTTAGGTATTCCATTCTGGGTTCCTGTCACCTTACAGGATTGTTCTGGAGAACCTTTGAAAATTTAACTTCAGTATTGTCCAATATAAGTTGCCTCAGTGCCAAGACATATTGGTTGTCATAGAACATATGACAATTATTAGCACACCAAAAAATTATTTCCCTATAATTTTTTATTGAAACACTGGAAAAGTATACGAATTTGGAAAAGTAATGCTTGAAGTATCTTATGAAATTTTTGGAAGCCAAAACAGAAATTGAAATATAAAAATTTGGTTGAAAATTGCAATCCTTCTCCAAAATTATACTTTATATAGTTTGCAAGCAAGGTTATGTTGAAGAAATATGTTTTCAGCATGATTCACTGGAATTAAATATAAACAAAAATGAACTGAACATACGGAATAATTCCTCAACTCATGTGCATAATCTCCTCATCTCCATCAGCCACCTCATCTCCACATAAACACACAAACACACACGCAAAAATTAACTGAATACAAATAAAAAATTGTAGGGAACATTTTTCAATTTTTGTCAATATCCAGAGAAAAAAAATTACCTCCAACCCTGGAATGGATTTTATGGCAGCCCTCAAAAAGGCTAAAATAGCAGTTGGGACAGAGCCAATGGCTGAAACATCATGTCCTATTTGAATAATATAGAAAAAGAAAGATACACATATCATTAGCACCAAACCTCATAGTTCTATGGCGACAAGGCATATGAAAACTTAGGCATGAACACGAAGCATAGTGGCAATTCCATTTCCATACCAAAAATAAAAATAATAACTTCTAATGAAACATTTTTGTAAAGCTTTTTCCAGGGAAATGGCTATGAACAAATTTCTTCAGAGTATCTCACACTATAAATCAAACTCTTCAACATTATGTTATCCTTGGTGTTTTCAAAGAAAGAAAAGTAAAAATTGGTAGTCTCCATAAACTTGCATATATATAATTTATATCTTGAACTACCTCATGTCCTACTTACAGTTTAACTTAGGGGACGATAAAACCTCACAGTATAATCTGTAACACAATCATCAGCCCCAACTTTCAATTTTAACATTCTATACTCCCACCCACCCCCATGGAGCCTGTAAATAGTGGTGTGCCAGCTTGATCAATCACCGGCCCGGTATGCTGCCTAGAGGAAGGGGAAGGGGGGAAGAGTAATCATCACCCCCCCCCCCCTATATAATTTGCTTAGTGTAGTTATGTAGTAATTCCCTTTTCCGATTTCACCGATGGAAAAGAAATCTGCACCCTAGCTTCCAAATCAATAGAGAGCATATTTTAATAATGTTAGTCCTCAACACATACTGAGGTTTCTAAAGGACATTCATTTATAAAATAAAATTTAACTTTCATAATCCTACACATGGATCTTTTAAACTGCTGTATATACCTTTCACTTTTAACCAACCTTTTCATACCTAATTTTTATGCTTTTACCACTCAGAAAGATAAAGGAGTCACCGTTGCTACTTACTAGTGCAAAGTATTAACTGTCTTTGGACATCATGGGCACAATATAGTCGTTATTGTGCTGACGTGTCGTAAAAACAAATTCAACTCTTTACAATGATTTCATCAATTTTTGTTTTGGTGGATTATGGATAAGTTGATTTTGTTTTGATCTGCCTAAGACATTCACTTATAAACAGTTGATTGTATAACACACAGCTTTGTCTATCATGTTTTAAAAGAGCATGGATTAGAGATTTTATGAAGCAAGAGTCCACTAACCTATTTCTTCAACAACTACTTTGGTATCTAAAGAATCTTCCAGCATCAAATGTTTTATTCTTTCCAGCTGCGCAATATATGGAGTAGGATGGTCATCAAGCTTTCTGTAATTTCAATAAGAGATAATATACTGTATTATAAAAACGTAAGTCATACGTATCTACATGAGAAATAATTACCCTTCAATCAGAAATGCAGATATGACTTGAGTTGAGTTGGTTCAACGTCCAATATCAACAACATATAGGCTATATTGTGAGCCGACTCCAAGACTGACGTATGAGAATTGTATGGGCTCGAACCACTGACTTTTTGCATTGGAAGCCGATGTTCAACCTCAGGGCCACCGCACCCTCCTTAGATGTGACTTAATAAAGATGTTTTGTGTGTATATTTATAATATATTTTGCTGTCACATCAGGGGGCGCGGTGGCCCTTAGGTAGAACATTAACTTCTGACAGAGGATGTTCGTGGTTCGAGCCCTGACAATTTCTCCCCCTATTTGTTGGGTCGCTGTCAGTTTAATCATGTGACCGGCTGAAACAGGAGTCATGGTATCCCTGCCCTGTCTCGTGTGTGCAGCACATAAAATTATCATAATCCACAATATAGACTTAATAGTACTGACGTTGAACATTAAACCAACTAAACTACAACTATAACTTCTGTCACATCTAATGAGTAAAAAATCTTTTGTAAGTGATTATTTTGTAAGTTATATCTACATTTCTGATGGAAGGGTTTTTATATATTTTAAGTGAAAATAAAAATCTGTTCAATTTAATTCTTTTTCCTTAACTTATCTTGACTTGTCATGACATTGTTCCCTACCACAACTCTTGGTGAAATCACATTCTTAATTTAAGGGATCAGTTACGCCCATCTCAACCTCAGAGAAAGTAATGTTGGAAAACAAATCCAGAAGTAAAAAAAGGATTACTTAGAAATAATTATGTGAGTACTAAACAATAACTAATGAAAACAATTTGTTAAAAGTCTATTTTACTTTGAAGTGGTCTTTAATACTTCTAATGTGACCATCAAGTAAAAATAGAAAAAAAATAATCTCCCTGAAGAATGAAAAACAAAAGCTAATACCAAAACATAAAACTGACATACCTATTTGATATGTCATTAAGCACTAAAGTTTCCTCGGAGAATTCACATCCCCATGGATAATAAAACAAAAAACAAAAAACAACAAAGCAAAAAAACAAAAACAATTAATCTTAATTCTTACAAACCCATACAAACACCAAAAAGAAAGGCTTGAATAAAATTTTCAGTCCCCAATATAATATACCCATCTTCATTTTATCTTAAGAAGACAAAAATTATTTGATATTTGATCACCACTCACCTTTTTTTGGAATGGGATGACTCAGGATTTGTGTCTTTTTTATCATCCTCTGTCTCTACGCCCTTCATCTTTTCAATTAACGAGTCAAGGAAAGTTTGAGCATCAAAAACTGCCTCAGATTTAAGTCTCAAGCTTTCATCAACAGCAAATGCCTCTAAAATGGCCCCATTGACACCAAGGACATTGGTGTGGGTCAAGCGAGTCACACCAGATACAAGGTCCTGCAGGAAACAAATGTGTATAAAGATGTATACATTAAACAAATAATATTAACACACCTTTAACTTTGTAGTAAATGTAACACATAGCTAAAGCCCTCATTTTATTCAAGACTTTTTTTTTTAAACTTGCCCATAAACTAAAAACAATACAAACGATTGGAAGGGTATTGAAGGAGTAGAAACAAAAGAAAAAAGGACCATAAAGATAATGCACTAATGTTATTAATGTTACATTGTACCAACACCTTAAATTTGTTTTGGATATTGGAGAGAGTAAAGTACTTTTCCTAGTTTTATGTCGCTAATAATTCCAAAGGTGAACCTATACAGCCAAGCAAATGGTGCAAGTAAAAAGGTAGCAAGGGGTTATTGAGCAACAACAAAAATAAGTAGTAGTCTTAAAATCTGGGGGCAAATACTGTAACATATTGTAAGAACTTTTATTTTTTTCCTAGTGAAATTCTATTACTTTTCTGCTTTTAACACTGTTAATTTCATTATATTTTCTCCAAATAGCTCTAATCATTTTTTTTAAATGGTAATAATATTTCATCCTATTTTATTATACTACTCAGATTTCAATATTCTGTTAACGGGTCATTAGTTTGACTAGATCAGCCTATAATGCACATGGCTTGCATTTAGGTTACACTCACTCAACATACACAGCATTAACCTCCTGTTGAGAATATAATGCAAGATTTTAAAATCACAGCTAACTTCACATGTAATACATTCCCAGTCATTGGAGTATGACACCACAGGTACAGTGTACGCACGCAGTCACATTTCATTGGGCTTGCATCAAACCAGTAACATATTCTCCGGATTAGCATTTCTTATGATGTACACAATGTAGGTTTATTTGCACTAGCACTAGAAAAACCATGTGTACGTAATGACTCATGGTAACAGACTATTAGCCGAGGACTTAAACCTAACAACTATTGTTGTATAGGGAGCATTAAATTTCCCTAACCATTGCTTTGATGAGTTTATCAAGTGATTTTTAATACCTGCAGTTCTGAAGATTTATTTCTGGCAAAAGCAAAGAGTGAAGCTGGAGCTATCCTCATAGCACCACCATTGCCATAGGAACCACTTCCCCCAAACTGTACCCTAGCTGGTTCATAAACGTCTTTTGTCTCAGGATTTTTAAGTCCTTCAAACACAGTCACCACATTAAAACCATAACCTCTGTCTGGTTCTTTGTAGTATTCGTCAGCAAACCTTGAGATAAGAAAATAATGTTGATTGATTACAAAGAGAGTTATTGAAATTTGTTATAATGGCAGAACCTGTAATTTCTCGTTTGACCCTCACTCCCCTGTCTCCGGTGCAATATTTATTACATATTATGCAAATTTTACTTAGTTTTATTGCACAATTTGAAGCATGATGTCCGAAGTTCAAAATTCAAGTAGTTCAAGAGTATAAAACCTTTTAAATGAGTGGTTTTGGACAAGATATTGTAGAAAGAAAACAAAGTAACATCTTAAATTATGACAATTACAGGTTTCCTGATATAATATAAAGACATTGTTAGTTTTTCAGACAAACAAATTGAAAATGTTGCTTTACTTAAGATTTACTTATCATTCATAATAATATTATAATTCGGGTAAAATTCACCTTTTTGCCATGTCTTGAGCATCGAATGACTTTTTCTCAAGCAAGGATGCAGCCACACTTCTGGCCATGGCTGTGTCATCTGTGAATCTTAAACCATAGGTATCAGCTGGTCTTGTTCCGTGCTCACGTTGGATCTGTCTATCTGGGCAAATAGACAGAGAAAAAGAGCTCTATCGAATATGTGTACATCATTATTTAAATTGTAAATAATAACTAGCTACCAGTATTATATAAGCATGTCTTTAGTACAAAGTACATTTATTTTAACCCATAAAGCGTGGCGTGCCAGCTGACTGCCTCCCTGTGAAAGAACTGCTGGTTGTGCTCGTGGCTACCTCTCTGGCTTAGCACTTCCCAACTGGGTACTGCGGGGTGCCAACAAACTGCCACTGGTAGTGAGCCTTCATACATCCTTTATTCTTCCCTTTACTATCATTAGATAAACTCATGAATGGGTGTACATGCTCTTAAAAGATTAACGAACAAAATCACTGATTAGTTTGGAGGATTCTCAGCCTACCTGTCACATCATGACCTTTATATCACTGATCATAGCGGAATCTCGAAGAAAGGAGAGGGCTGAGGAAGGAGCGCAAGACCCCCCCCCCCCTCCCGTAGAGATCTTGGATAACCTGGCAGTGTTTAGTCCCCGTGTACAAAGACAGTTGGACCATTAAAGTAGGAGAAGATGGTGATGAAAGCCATGCTTTGACTGATTCTCATAAAAGTGTCAAACGCCTTCCCACGACACAAAGACAGACTCAAACACACACACACACACACTGATGTGAAACAGGCGCTGGCTACACTGCATGTTGAACTCAGGTCTGTTCTATTCGTGTGACTGTGGACTTGTAATTGCAATTGGCTCACTTTTACACTGTACTGAGTTTATTTGGCTTAATAGGCTGACACCTGCTGTAACTGCCGGTGCTTTGTTTGATAATCTTTGATCATTACCACCTCACGGAGCAGTGATACTCAGCAGATGACCAAAATTCTGGTATGATATTTTTCTAGAAATTCGTGGGATGTAGATCTAATTAAATTTAAATATTATTAGCGTTGACTTAGTAGGGGTGTAAAGATAGCTCAGTCTCCAATGCTTGGAACTGAGGAGCAGGAGGTCGAAGCTTCAAATCTTTTGTGTCACCGCTTTTTTTCTGCCCATCTCAGTAGGAAACCTATGGAACATAACAGTTATTTGAAGATAGTATTTTTAGCAATACACGGCTAGCATTTGTCCTCTGGGTTGACAAGTAGGAAGTTAAACGTTTCGATCCTCAGCTGATATTTCCATTGCTGTATTGTACAACTTTCAATTGGGGCTACAAGGGTTATAGACGCTTAAGCCTTTCAGTCAAGAGACACGTGCACACAGAAGGAATGTTATTTCATGTAAAAAAGGATTGGAACTGAAACATACCACACCCACAGCTATCAAAAACTAAATAAGTTTCATTGTTATCACTTGCAGGAAAGGAAGTAATAACTGTCTTCTCCTTTATTCCTCCCACACGATTAGTAATAAACCATTAATAATGATTAATAAAAAGCATAAACAAACAAGATAGTGAAATCAACCAACTTCTCAGTGCAATAGAAATATATAGTTTTATTAACTTATAAATAGAAATAACGGACAAAAATATCAGGGATAACAGCTCAACACCCAAGTCAGTTTACAAGGTGAACAGTCATGCCACAGCCCATTTTTTCACACCCAGTCACCCGTATCAGACTCACACTGGCCATCTGGCCAATGGACGGCCTTCAAAGCACTGCAAGGGTTAATTGTTTCCATATGATTTTTATTTTAAAGATGGCCTAAAAAAGTATTTCATTCCATATTGATTTGCACAATCTGCATTGATTGCTTGACAATTACTAGCAGCCCCTTAGGCAATACCATTAAGATATTGAAGGTACTGCAAATTAAATTCTTACATTAAGTTTCTAAATGATAAACCTTATTCTAACATGTAACATCTTTTTAAAAGTTAAGCCTCTAACGTTAAAACACCCTTGTCTTGTCAAGACTGGACTACAGCAACACTGTGCTCGCAAAAGTCTCAAGTAAATGGATTTTACATTTACAAGTAGAACAAAATAATGCAGCTCTCTTTATTTTCAAAAAAGAAAAAGTGCGACTCCCCTACTGAAGGAATTTTACTCAACTGGTTACGTATAGAGACCAATGTATTGATTACGAGTGTACAGTTTTGTGCCACAAATGTCTACATGGTTCTGCGCCAGAGTATATAAAAGAAATGTTGACTTTGCACCAGCAAAGTCTAGAATCACAATCGTCAAATGACGCTTTGACGTTAAAAACTCCCAAAAGTAACTTAAAATATTTTAGTGACAGTCTTTTCTTACTTTGTTCCAACAATATGGAATTCTCTTCCAAAGAAACTTCAAAACATGCATAAAGCAGACAGTTTTAAAAGTCAATTAAAACATTATTTATTTTTTAAAGGAATGATTTTAATATGTAAAAAAGAAGAGACAGTAAAGCTTTTTTTTTAAAGCTATTTCTCTTTGCTCTATGCACTGCATTCTATAACAATAATTTTTATTATTATTATATTATTCATAGTCATTATTTTATATTCTTTTTTTATATTATTTTATTGATATCTCTAGAATATTTATTCTCATATCGCATAAGGTGTTGAATGCTAATTTTTATTGGTTTGTGTGTTGTACTTTATATATGTTTTATTCAATTGTTCAGGCGAATAGAGCATTGCTTTTTTTTTTTATACGTGCCATCCATTATTATTATTATTATTTATTATAATTGTTATTATTATTATTATTTATTATAATTGTTATTATTATTATTATTATTATTTATGAGCAAGCAACAACTCTAAAATATAATAAAATTATAATTATACACTGCCATCTGCGCAAAGCGCGCCTCTCGCTAATTACATCCAATTATTTTTTTACAATGTAGTGCGTAGGCAAACAAACGTAGTGACACACACGATGTATTCTTGGCAACCTTGTACTTCTTGTCGTAACGATCTGCGTCATTGATATTCATTAAATTCAGGGGCGTACAACTGTAAAAACCTGCGACAGGTGGTAACGGACGGAGAGTTTGTGAGAACGAAATCCCACGAGCTGACAACCACTGAAACTATTGTACATCAATGCAAATTGAAGTATTGAAGTGCGCAAAGCGGGATGAGGGGAGGGGGGTGGAGTTTAGTAGAGTTGGTTCTAACGTCCAACATCAGCACTATATTATTTATAGGCTATATCGTGGACGGGCTCCAAGACGGACGTCTGACAATTTTATGTGCTGACACACACGAGACAGGGTGGGGATACCATGACTCCTGTCTCAGCCGGTCACATTATACTGACACCGACCCAACCAGTAGGGATTGCAACAGCCAGAATTCGAACTCGGGACCTTTTGCGTCGGAAGCCGGTGGAGTTGAGTTGAGTTGAGTTGGTTCTAACGTCCAACATCAGCGCTATATAGGCTATATTGTGGATTGTACAAGACTGACGTCTGACAATTTATTGTGCTGCCACATACGAGAGGGGAGTGAGAGAGAGAGAGAGAGAGAGAGAGAGAGAGAGAGAGAGAGAGAGAGAGAAAGAGAGAGAGTTGAATTGAGTTGGTTTTAACGTCCAACATCAGCACTATACAGGCTATATTGTGGACGGGTGCAAGACTGACGTCTGACAATTTAATGCGCTGCCACACACGAGAGGGGAGTGAGAGAGAGAGAGAGAGAGAGAGAGAGAGAGAGAGAGATAGACAGATAAGAGAGTCCGTATTGTAATTCTTTAGAAATATTAATTTCCCGTGTCAAAAACTCATAGATTAGGAACACAAATGAAAAATTGCACCATTACTGTTGTTTATGTTCTAGTTTTACTCCGTGTACATGTAGTTGTAATTGAAAGTAAAAGGGTTGTATAACGTGTTTACTAGACACTTATAACCATGTATAACTAACTACATGTACCCTGATCCTGTTTATCCTCTTTGCACCCTTCAATTACCAATACCACACGGCTCTGCATGGAACTGCAAGCCTGCGGTTAATTAAAAACGTCCACAATAAGACCTACGCCAGAGCTCTACATCTCGCATAAATTGTAACGGTTACCGAATACCGCATCGTGATGGATGTCGTGGTGTGATGAGGGGATCGGGTACTGGTATTTGTTATTTGATATATAGGTTTAAAAGGTGTGATGGTGGAGGTGGTAGTAGTAGTAGTAGTAGCAGTAGTAGTAGTAGTAGTAGTAGTAGTAGTAGTAGTAGTAGTAGTAGTAGTAGTAGTAGTAGTAGTAATGGAAAGAGAATAGTATTAATATTGCTATATCTATTTCTTTCTATTTTTTTTTCTTCTCTCTTATTAACTCTATATGTCAAAATTACATACAACTTACAACTAATTAGTATTTATGAATAATATTTTAATAATTTGCACCAGTTGTAGTAACTTACTTTTCTCCAAATTTTCCGCACTTTCCAGCACACTGGAGAGGGAGACTGTGCTAATTCCTTCAAATAAAGATCCCATGCAGTCAGCTACCACAGCTCCAACTAGACTTCCTTTAAAGCGTGACAAAGTCATTTTGATATGTGTGGTCTGGAAAATGAAAGACAATTTTAATCTATAATCTTTGGTTTATATTTTATGAAATGGCAGTGGAATAAATAGAGTAATTGTAAAAGAAATTAAACAAAATCTAGTCATTTCTAAATGAAAAAAATATAACTTGAACTTAAGAACTTCTATTTGTACAAAGAATTTTAAGACCTTGAAAAAGAAAACAAATTCCCAAATAATTTTTATCAACAAGAGTTCTTCTTTTTTTTTTAAACACATTATTTTATCTATCTTTCGTTTCTTATAATTCCAGCAATCTTCGGGCAATAGTGTATTTTTCTAACAAGGGAAAGTTTAGCTTTGTACTCTTCAACAGGTTGCAATTCATAGATAAGTAGTATAACCTGTAAGTTTTTTCATCCAATTGTTTGGATATAACAATACAAAGTTATAAATTCGTAGAATGATTTGGACTACTATGAAAGTTATAAATATGTATTGTAATTGTTTCATCAAAGATATTGAGTAATTTGTAGAATTATTTATTTCATTTTTAAATGAGATTTTTTTTTTCAACTATTCTCTAACCATGTGACATTGTTTACTTCAAAAGGTTTAAAAAAGCAGGAGTGGGTATGTTACTATGTAACGTCACTTTTCTAATTCTAGACCTACGAAACCGGCACACTGGCTGTGTTGGTCTAAACGTGGGGCCTAGCTGTTATCCTGCTAGGCACTAGATTTGAAGATCATGCATTATGTACATTGTTCAGTTTGTTGCTTTCACGCTTTATTACTTGTTCTCGCTTTTTGCACCGGAATAACAATGTTGTGTTGCAATCATTTATTATTCATGGGTTTTATCTGTGATTGAAACTGTTATCTATTGATATCTTGTGGTGAAAATCTATAAGTTATAACCAGTGATTTGTGTAGTTTTAGTGATGACTCAAATCCATTATGAAGTAGGCCTATGTAGGCTTGAGTTAGAAATACGAGATGTCTGCGCAGGGTGTTACCCACCTTAGCCAAACGGGTAGCTTTCTGCATTTCCACTCCTCTGTTTTTGTTGTTAAACTTCTCTCTCTCTGCATCAATCTCAAATCCATTATGAAGTAGGCCTATGTAGGCTTGAATTAGAAGCACAAGATACGAAACTTGTCTGACACAGGATGCTACTCATCTTTACCAAACAGAAAGGTTTCTGCATTCCCTCCACTTTCGCTCTTTTGTTTTTGTTTTTATTCTTCTTAACCCTTTCTCTCTCCCTCAATCTTCCCCGGAATTTCGACTTACTTGTACCCATACCGTTTTATTTTTTAAACTTATTTTAGCATCTTCTTCTTCTTCTTCTTCTTCTTCTTCTTCTTCTTCTTCTTCTTCTTCTTCTTCTTCTTCTTCTTCTT
>RQTK01000337.1:369966-440480 GCA_003991915.1 Elysia chlorotica | reverse complement strand
TACTACTACTACTACTACTACTACTACTACTACTACTACTACTACTACTACTACTACTACTACTACTAGTGCTACCACCACAGCCACCACCACAACCACCACTTTTCCTTTTTGTTTATAAAAAAAATGATAATATTCTTTCTTGCACGCTATATATTATAACTATTTGTTCTTCAAGAGATCCTATAATGTCTTTCTACTTAGAACTTGATTATTGGACTATTATTGTTAGGATAAGTCATATCAATTTTACTTAACATTACAGATTAAACGATTTTTCATCATTTTTCTTAAACTCAAAACAGAACCTACACAATACTAACTTCATAAACTTAGGCATTACTGGACCTTACCTTACCCATACCAATACGATTTCTATTCATTTTTCATTTTCTTCCCTTTTAGCTTTTAAATCTAGTTCGTAAATACTAACACTTCCCTTTTAATATTTATGTGATGGGTGATACTGATGTGGCTTTGCCCACCATATGATTTTTTTTTTTTTATATTTTCTTCATAAACATTTTTGGACGTAAAGCCAAATTCATTTTTTACTCATTCTTTCTTTTTAAAAATACGATTTTGGCATGCAGGCCAAATAAGATTTTGTTTAGATCTTTATTCTACAAATCAAATCTAGCAGCTCGCCATTTGTATCCTAACGTTTATTTTTTTTCTAAATGCTAAAAAATTATATGTCCATCGTATGAGCATGCTTATGATTGGTAAACAATGTGAAAAAATATGAAGTAAAAAAAAACCCAAAAAAAAACCAACAGCCCTTATGACCAAGATCTAGACAGGCGTTCTATAAAGGGTGTTTAAAGTTATTTCATTAAAAAGGAAAATGAATGCACTTTATGTTGATACCAAAAAATGTCAACTGATATTGGTAGAAGTCTCATTTTCGAACCTTTTAATTTTTTAAACCGCCACCGTCTTCAGATATGTTTCCATTGTTACTGATTGTTTGGTATCATGTTAAAGCTGAGATATTTGCCTTGAAGTTGAAAATTATTTCAGTTCTAAATTTATACTGCGAACAACGGCTAATGGATTTGAAGAACAAGAAAAGCAGTTCATACAAAGAGACGCGCAAAATGAAGTCTGATCCGAACGTCACAGCTGTTGGGCATTTGTTATAACAGGACGTAAAACTCACACACAAAAGCAAACAACACAGTTTAATACACCCTTGGAAAGAGGATACATTAACTTTTTAATAGTGTTTATTTGAAGAAAATACGATCGTTACATTCTCCCCCCAATAGCGCCACAATGAGAATTTTCCACTTGCTGCGGGCGGGTATCTGATTTCTTCCCCCACTGGTTGAATCAGTGTTTTAAGTAAAATATGAAAGCCTGAGGCAGGAGTCATGGTAGTCCCCTTCCCTGTAATACTGTCAGACGTTAGTCATGGAATGTCTTCACATAGTCTACAGAGAGATCTAGTGCTGACGTTGGGCGCTAAGTAGCCCAACTCAGATGAACTCTCTGTCTCTCAACCCCTACATTCAGATGTTTTCATCTTGTCATGTGAGATTTTTGGGACTCTTGATCTCATTTCTAGATCTAGAGAATCTAGATCTACACCTAGACTAGTGAGGTCCTTGAGAAATAAATTAACTAATCTAGATCTAGAGATCTAATTCGATAATGGTTTATGCTATCATGTTGCAGTTAGCTAAAAAAAAAACCTTCGTTGTACATGTAGCCTAGATCTAGAGAATCTAGATATTAGATCTAGAATCTAGATCTAGATCTAGATTACATTGTGATTGTCAGAAACGTTCCTAAAATTAACACCTTGTCTAGATCTAGATCTAGATCTAGATCAAGGCAGACGAGGCTAGACTTTAAATTCAAGGAGCGATTGACGTCTTTATATCGACCGCTTCTCTACCTGTTTTTAACATAGACTGGCAGCAACCTATTAATTTTATTCTCCAGTATTATTTACGATCTAATTTTTCCAAGAAAATGAAACGGGATAGAGTCCTATCTACATCCACATCCCAGAAGAACCTCAGTTTTCATTCTAGTTTTCTACTCCCCCCCCCAAAAAAAAACAAAACATAAAAAAACCTTCGTTGTACATGTAGCCTAGATCTAGAGAATCTAGATATTAGATCTAGATCTAGATCTAGAATCTAGATCTAGATTACATTGTGATTGTCAGAAACGTTCCTAAAATTAACACCTTGTCTAGATCTAGATCTAGATCAAGGCAGACGAGGCTAGACTTTAAATTCAAGGAGCGATTGACGTCTTATTTATATCGACCGCTTCTCTACCTGTTTTTAACATAGACTGGCAGCAACCTATTAATTTTATTCTCCAGTATTATTTACGATCTAATTTTTCCAAGAAAATGAAACGGGATAGGAGTGTCTATAAGTCGGCATTGGTAAATAAAAAACAAACCCAAATGCAATCGAATGTTCAGATTAGAGGACTATAGTATAAGCCTGATGTGCCATACATTTAAAAAATGTAAAAATTAAAAACCTACCATATGCCGATGATACAGTGATCCTGACCAAAAGTGAAAAATGATCTCCAAAACCAGATTCTAGTAACAGTAATAAAAGTGGAAAGGGAAAAAGTATGGACTCCTGATAAATATTAAGAAAACAAAAACTCTTGCTGGATCAAAGAAAAAAGAAAAACCTGTTATAAATGTAATTATTGACGGAATAGGAGTGGAACAAGTTCAAAGTTTTGTATTTTTTGGGGCCAAATAATAACAGAAGATAGAAAAAATGATGCAGAAATTAATAAAGAAAAGGATATCGGCAAAAACAACTTTTTCAAAACTAAAGCAGATCCTTACTAGTTGAAATGTAGGCTATTGATCACTTTAATTTAACAAGACTACGACTAAGCAAATGTTATATTTGGTCGACATTTATGTATGGGTGTGAAACCTGAACCCTGACTGGTGATACTGAAAGAAGAATAGATGCTTTAGAGGTGTGGATTTACAGAATTAGAAGAATAACAAGAACCTCTTGGAAAGAAAAGAAAATAAACCTTGAGATACTAGAGATGGTAAATATCAAGCAAAAACAGCTCCTCAAAACAGTGAAAGAGAGAAAATTTAAATACCACGGACATGTAAGAAGACACAGTTCATTGCAGAAGAAGATCATAGAGGGTTTGGTGGTTTGGTGGAAGGCACGAGGCACGAGGGGTACCGGTAGTGGAAGGAGGCGGATAAGCTTGGTCAAGAACGCGCGAGGGGGGAGGGCGTCGACTGGAATCAAAATCAACGAGAGCTGTGAGATTGCGCTTGAACGAGAAATCCTGTTAATAATGTCGTTTTGTATACCAACATGTAGGTTTAATTAATATACACCAAACGACTTGTTTGTAGTTTCAGTGATTTACTTTATTTGTTTCATTCAACACGTTCGTGACTTTCATGCTTGCTTAGCAACAACGATAATAATGATGATATCAAGGGACACAACTCATTACAATTGTCTATGTATTATAAGGAAGTGTATAAACATGTAATATATTTGAAAGTACACAATCGTTCATCAACACATCCAACCTCTGGAAAAAGAAGGAAGGGGCTCTGAACGACTGACTGATGCCACTGTAGCGCACTGCACTCGATGGCTGTCGTTATTCTCATCCCCGGGATGCCCCCCCCCCCCCCCCCTTTTTTTTTTAGTTCATGTAAAACTTCTTCGTTTATTATTTTATAAATGTACAGTTTTAACGTCTCTTTGGTGTGTATTGTACACATGCTGAATAATGTATTATAACAAATTTTATATGAAAGCTAAGCTCAAATATGTACATAATGTCCGGACTAATATTAGATTGTGCTTGGCGATGATAGCGGATTTAACATACCTTTGTAACCATTCTGAGAATAGAACTTAGAAGAAACACAAGAAAAACATTATTAACATCAAACCATCACTCAAGAATGACATTGATCTGTTGCATAACCAAACTTAGATGTGGGAATAACGAATCGATTGATTATGTGTTACTGTTAAGGCAAGCGGATTATCTAATTTTTGCTATTCCTCCCCATTGTATCTATAGGCGAAATTTCTTCCATTGGTTTTAAAACGTACATACTTATCTGCGTTTTCCATTAAGATTGGAATGTGCCTTACATTTTCAAGGCGAGTGTGATGTATATCATCACTCAAGAAGGGCATTGGCCTGTTGCGAAACCAAACTTAAATTTGGGAATTATGAGTTACATTCCAGACGGAATGTATAAATTGAGGAAGAAAGGGTGGACAATAGTTTGAAAAGTGTATCAAGACTTATTAGTATTAATTTCATGCCAGGCAATTACTTGGAAAATAGTTGAAAACTGTCGCTCTATCTAAATGTTATGAATTAATTTTTATATTTCAGTTATGAAATATACTATCTTTGTGTCTTATTCCAGTTAAAAATATTTTTTGTAAACTGTTCACAAAGCACAAAATAAGACCTTTGGAGAGAACAAAATATATAATTATATCATTGACAAAGTCTGGAAAAAGAGTGTGTGTGTGTGTGTGCCCTTGTTGTGTTTTTGTGGGGGGGGGGGGGGTTGTTTGTTTGTTGTTGTTTTTTTGTTATACTTTTTTTTATTTTTAAATCCTGCACATTTTCAAACAGGATGTCAGAACATAAACATAAAAATGTACAGCACACAATTTTTTATTTTTTTTATTTTTTGTTACTAAACATCAATACACCTATACCAAATTAACATATATATATATTGGAGCATGGGTAGAACTAGAAGGAACAGTGCTTGCATCTTGAATTTGATCAACAGAAACAACATCATCAACATCCAAAACATTGACCATACTTTGGAGCACAGAGACATGTTCAGAATGTGAAATATCATCATAAGAAGGGATGTACATGGAATAATTGTGGACAGGTGATGAAATTCAAGTGTTGGGAACATTTTGTAATCTCAACATTCAATAACATTGGAAACAACAACCTAATCACTCTCCTGACTGTGATTGTCATCAAAACCCGAAACCTCTGACCACACATGAAGAAGAGAATTTAAGTCTTCGAGTTTCTCTTGGAACTCTTCCTTCCCAAGCATAGAAAGGAAGTTGACTATTCTGTCTCAAACACATTTTTAGCTTCCTTGTTACGACCTGAAAGAAGAGGAAAATGACTTAAAAACTAACCAGGAGACTATTCAGAAGAAGAATATGAAGAATCCAAAACAAAATATGGCTTGAAACAAGTTGGTACTGAAGTTTCCACAAATAGAGGCAACTGCGTATGTTCTCGTAAAAAAATTTGGCGACATGGAATTTTCATGTGGCCATAAGTAACACAAGAACAACAACAACAAAAAAAAACGCTTGTTGTGTGACTTCTGTCCTTGTAACTCATAGTGCTCAAGGGCACAAACATCATCAGAAATCCTATTGGAAAAAAGCATTTCTTGCTTGACCATATCACCACTACATCAAGTCATGTGATGGCTGCATATACAGAATCATTGTCTTTATGGCCATACACTTCAGACAAAGACGTAATTAATGTTTTTTTCAATCTGTCAGATTCAAGGATTTTAGAATCATTAAATGAAATCAGAGCATTTAATGTGTTGACCAATGAAAACTGTTCACTAATATAAATAGTTAAAAAAACAAAATTTTAGAATGGCTATTGGTAGTTGTTGACTGAAACTTAACAAAGTTAGTGTTACAGCATGTGGCCAACAGTGATCTTTTCCCTCACCATTGTTATTGAAAGTACTGTATCACAGGGTGAGAAACTATCCTTGATATCTCACCTTCAATTCCTCAAACTCGCCTGCCGATTCTGTACAAACTTGCTTCATAAAGCTAGCCTTGTAAAACCACCCCCTCTCTCTACTCTCTACTACTACTACTACTACTACTACTACTACTAGCCTACTACTACTACTACTACTACTACTACTACTACTACTACTACTACTACTACTACTACTACTACTACTACTACTACTACTACTACTACTACTACTACTACTACTACTACTACTACTACTACTACTATATATATATATATCAAGTTACGTATTTACAGCAAAATTAGGTTGAATATGATTGAATTTGTTAAAAGTGCCATTCCCAAAGATAAAAATTCACTAGTTTTTGACAGGTGGTCCAAATCAGTAACAAAATTTATTTGCAAATGCCTATCACTCTTTCATAAGTGTATGAAATGGTCATTAAGTAAAATTGTAAAAAATTTTTTGCATAAAATGTTAATAGTATTAATGGGTAAAAAAAAAAAAACACGCCAGGAACGATATACATGTACAGTTTAATCCACTTATATCGACATGCCTTTAGAAGTGGAAAAATGTTGATACGGCGAAAAGTCAATAAATTATTACAGGCTTGAGGGGGGAAACATGATGCTTCAAAGGTTCCTGGGCTTGGCTATTTTTTTTTCTTAAAATTGATAGAGGTCATGTGAATAATGACGAGGTACAGGGAAAAACTGAAAATATGTCGATCTAACAGAATAAATACCGGTATACATTAGCAATTACATTCATATTGCCTTTTCAAAAGATCCATGCATCACATGCATATTAAATCATAGTAATTAAATTAAAATATAAGATATACATACGAGTATTATAAAACTGAGAACTTTGATCGTAACACATGTTAAAGTGCATATTTTGATTGCTATATTCCAACTCCATTGACGAAAGCCACAATAACATTAATTATATCAAGGAAATGTTTAGTCGTTCAAATGCAAAATAATATTGTGGACAGTGCTATGTACAGTAAATAATCAATTCATTTAACTCAAAAAAGACAAAAAGTTTGAAAAAGAAAAATTCAATTCAGAATCTTAATACATTGCTCAACTAAAAACTTATATTGAATTACATGTTTATAGACCCTGATCAATCAACTCTTTTCATTTTAAGTACTAACACTACCGTTACAAACATGAATCACCAAACCAGTTTTGAACAAACTTTCTGGAACTTCAACCAACACAGATGAACTCTGCATCATCTTATTGTTGGTTATCAAGCTCCTTATCCTGACCGGAGAAGAAAATACATGTAGCATCATCTCGGCATTAGGCAACACGGTCAAGGACTTTCTCCCAATGCTGACAGCTCAAAGAACTGTTTAATTATGGAAAGATCTACTTTCTCATCTAGAATAGTATCACTAAATTCAGTGAAACTGAAAGGTTTTAAATTACCACAAGTGGTCACGGAATGAGAAACTGAAATAAAACAAGATACAGAATTAAGAAGAAGTTTTTTCTTAGAATTTTCCGGAAGTTCTTGCTACATTTTTGGAATGCTCCTACTTCTCTCACCACACGCCCCTTTGAAGGATTTAGTACATAACTTTCGTTTTGTTCCTGGGCGCCCCAGTGGCTTCACAAACCTAGACATTTAGGCCACTCTGCTGGCAATCTTGCAGCAGTGTTATCAACAGCAAGTTCATGGAGGAAACAATATTACAGGAGGAGCATGGGTAGAACTAGAAGGAACAGTGCTTGCATCTTGAATTTGATCAACAGAAACAACATCATCAACATCCAAAACATTGACCATACTTTGGAGCACAGAGACATGTTCAGAATGTGAAATATCATCATAAGAAGGGATGTACATGGAATAAGGGCCTACTACTACTCCCACTACCTTCAGATTTAAGAACACGATACGTCTCCAACAGAAACAACTGTCACAACCTTTAGGTGGATCACATACCCAAGGCTGCCGGATAAATAGCCCTTTGACTATTTGTCGTCTGTTTGCTATTAAATTTGTCCGGTTATCGGACAAATAGCCACTGGTCATAACGTTTACTGAGGTGGGTTATTTATAGGGGAATCTCTTTGGTGAAAATACAGGCCAAGTCAAAATAACAGCCTAGTTTTTCATTACCAATGTCATTATCAATTTAATGTACATATAATAATCTTAGTGTTAAACTGCCTGAGGGACTTGATAATTACTTTTTTTTCTGTGTCTAAAATTACTGCTTTGAATCTGCATAGCTCTCAAGATTATCCACGAGGAGACGATTATTAACTATAGGACCCATCTCTGTTCTAATCCAATCAACTAATTTGCAAAAAAGAAGAAGAAGAAGAAGAAGAAGAAGAAGAAGAAGAAGAAGAAGAAGAAGAAGAAGAAGAAGAAGAAGAAGAAGAAGAAGAAGAACTAATAGGCTTAAACCGATAACCAAGGAATTTAAATAATAACAACATTCTGACTTGCACTTGTGTGTCTTGAATATCACAAAAATGCTGTAGATGCTATGGGTCTACCAGGTAATTGCTTTTTTTTTCTTTTCTTAAAAAATTGAATTTCGTGAAGCGAAAAATTCCTGAAATATTACGTTTACAGAGAACGTAGGCTAGTTAAATTTATGCGACACAGATGAAATTTAACTTTTAAGCAGCTAAGTTAGCTTTGAAGAAGAAAGAATGTGCCATTGTGATATAGATATATTAATTACTTAAATTGGATAATTTTAACGTTCTAAATGTAAATAATTAGTTCGAATAAAAATAAAATCGAGCCTAGGGATGTAGGCCCTAGATCTGCGCACAGATTTTAGGCTTCTCCCACAATCCCTTTACTGATCGTGATCGTGATAAATGATGACGTAGTTCCTTCATGTTTAGTCAGGGCCGGTCGAGAACGAACTTGAGAAAACTGGAATAGGTCGGGTCAATCAGTCTCAATCTTTTTACATTTCAACCATCTGATAATTTAACTTGTAAAATTATTGGGAGTATGGCAAGAAGATAACAAGAAGTAGGGCCTAGCGATATTCACAAATTCATGGGAGGTAGATAAACACCATAGTAAATTCTGGGGCAACATCAACTGAAGATACAGTCAGGGCTCATTTTACCAACAGTTAAAGCGGGAGGTGTTATTGGTGTAAGGTAGAAATGACTATTTGGACTTTCCGGCTCATTCTTGGAAGTAGAGCAGCCGTTAACTAAGGGGTGCGCACTAGCGGCGGGTGGTAATTTTATCAGTCTGAAATAAGATCTAGAATCCGGACAAGGCATAGATCTAGATCTATGTAGGCTTTGTAGATTCGATATTTAGATTTAAAGTCTTGTACGTAGATTCCAGAGCCACCATTTGGTGCGTGTAGGCTGGAGTAAAGTATACCTAGATCTAGACCTACATGTGCGGCGATGGAGATCCACCCTAGACCTAAATCTTCATTTGAGATCTAGGCAACGGTAGCTATAGTATAGAGCATTTTTCAAACTATATGAACTGGATGTAATATAAAAGTAACATTAGCTTACATTTTACAGTGAGTATGATAATTGATACAGATATCACTGTTTGTACACCGAAGTTACTGGAAACTTGTAAGGATTATCTTTATGATTCTAAATCTAGATATCTAGATCTGCATTTTAATCTAACTCTTGAACTTTCATTTACAGATATGCCGAAACGAAGGAAAGCGATCTACGACGATGAATTTGACGCAAGGTCTTATGCTGTGGGGCCTCAAAGCAGCTCACATTCTCATTCATCACTAACTCAACCATTTGGATCAAGTTCAAAGAGAAAATCGAAGAAGAAAAAGAGTCACCGCAGAAGATCAAAGGACCGAGATAATCGACAGCAGCACCCATCACATAAACCCTTGGTCGATTATGATGACATCAGCTCAGACTCAGACATTGTTTCAACAAGCCCAACACAGAATGGTCCGCACAGAAATTCTGGTCATTCATCCACAGGGAGATCCTCAGGCCATTCAAAAGAGCGCTCTGGTCGTAGGGCAGAGTCCCCTGCAACTGCCATACGAATATACAGGGATGGTCGAAGCAGATCTCCGCGGACACACGATGAAAGCCCGCGCCAAAGGTCGCAACATAGACAAAAGGCAAAGAAACAGAAAAGACCTCGGCATCAGTCGCCTGATATAGACTACATTACTCACAGCAACCAAAGAGACTCGTCTAACCCTAAGCATTCTTGGTCATCAAAATCCCATGCTTCAGTGGAGTCAACCAAGGAGTACCCAAGAGCTTATGCTGACTTGCCCAAAGCCTACAGCTCTGACATCAAAGATAATAATGACAGGCGGTATAGGAGCCCCAGCCCTCATGCATACAAAAAAGAGAAAAGAGGTTCATCTCGCAGTCCAAGTATTAGGTAAGTCAACTCTTAATCAAGACTACATCTACAACGTAAACTAACCCCATTTGCTTTTCTTTTACAGAGAGCAGTTATAAATTTGAACTAGGAAATACAAGAGGACAGATCGAGGGAGAATTGAGTTACAAGTGTGATAGATAAAAAAAACAACACATGGCCTAATTCTATTTAGGCCTAGATATAGATTAACAAGTCGACCATTCTATGAGAAATTTTAAGTTTGATTTTTTGGGTTTATGTAAAAGATAATATTCTAGAACTTTAGATTAAAAAAATATGCGTACATGGTAACATGCTCATGAATTATATAGTCAATAGTTACAAGGGAAAAATAATGTCCATCAGAACAGAATCATAATTTTTTAAAATTAAAAATAAGAGGGCACTGCTTAAAGTCAATTTTTACTTTATAATTATCTTCGCGATGCTGCCTTTCTTAGTTTTACACCGTTTAATTTTTTTCCCCCTTATAAATCAATTTTTACAAGCCGTCACATTTTCCAACCACCAAGATTAATTAAAGATCTAGTAACATTATTTTAAGCAGTTCGCATCTTAATTCTATCTCAATTTTATAAAGTTTGGTTTCATTAAAAAAAAACAACTTACAACTAAGCTGCTAGTAGTAGAAATTATTATATATAAAATAAAGATAAAAATATTTTATATATAAAAATTAAACTCTAAAAAAATTTACCTGTATAAATTTTCATGCTGAGTAAGTTTATACTAGTATCATTTATGAATATATGAGCTAATGTCCGACATTGTGTAACTAATTTACATAATACAGTATTCTAGACTGCAGTTTGCTGAGCCTGCCACCTCTTAGTGTAATCAACTACCATAGAAACTCCTATCGAAAGAATTTCTGTTGGCTATGAAACTGAAAAGTTCTTTAAAAAAATTCAACTAACTAAACATTCACTATACTACAGTACTAGTAACTCTTTAACTGTTAAAAAAAAATTGTGTATGCCACATAAAATGTCTCGTGTGGGGCAGCACATAAAATTGTCAGATGTCAGTTTTGGGCACGTCCACAATATAGCCTATATAATGCTGATGTTAGATGTTAAACCAACTCAACTGAATTAAGTAAAACTTGGCTCTAAAGCAAGATTGAACTTTTGCACTTTAATCATTATTTCTGATTATAAATACATGTATGAATGTACTCTTTGTTTTTAGTCAGTATGACATACATTCATGAGCTTCTTGTTCATGTACGCTGACGGCGTTTTTTGAACAGTTCCATAAATGATTTAAACAACGCTATGAGCGTTTCTGAGTGATTTAGAGTAACTAAGGTGCAGTTAGTGGCAGCCAGTTTTGGTGGATTTAATATTTAAAGCTACAGAGGAATAAAAAATGAAGTTGGTAGGATTAGTCGCCCTGCTACTTAGCTAGCTCATTGTTTTTGTCAGAATTAATAAAGGTTCTTAATTCAAGAATTGTGAAACCAGTTTGGACTTTGATGCCAAGTGCCATTGATTTGAGATTTTTGTATTATATGTCAAGCATCTCTGTGCATCTTCACATCTTGAACACAGTTCGTAGTTTTGCAGTAAAACCAACAAGCTTTAGAGATTGTACCAAGGCTTTTTCTGATCTATTTTTGTCAAAAGAACTCATTCACATAAACTAGTTACAGAAACTTACAACTTTGATGATTTGAATTATATCAAATTTAAAAGAAGATTCCAGAACAAAGTTTTTTTGGCATTGTGATTATATTATTATAATATAACTTGCAGCTCCCCAGAGGTATTTTAATCTTTTTTTTTTTCTTCAACCACTTGTGGTACACATACCAATTTTTTCAGATTGATGCTATACTTTTTATATTTTTAAAAATGTTGATTTTAATTCTGAAAGTGAAAATGTAAATCAGAATTTACCACTTCAATTTTTAAATGTTCTTTCCCCCATCAATTTTATGTGTATGCTCAAACTCTATCACAGTGTTTTTTTTCTTTCTTTTTTTTGATCCATCATGTTGTGTGAGCAGTGGAATAAGATAACATATAATGGCTTTATATACAGTAAATCTGATTTTTCTTTACAGTCAATGTTTAATGTCAACATGGGATAAAGTTAACTTCTAGGCTGTTCCCTAAAGCAGACTATCAATTAAACCCTAAGATGATTTTGCAAATATATTCCACTCCAAGATAAAAATTACAATTTATTTCTTTGTTTTTCAGAAAACATAAGTACTCCTCAAGACCTGGAAGTAGTCCAAACAGATATTCAAAGAAACAAAAATCTCCATCTCCGTCTCGTGGGCCCATTCGTCTTTCACCCAGTCCTTCACGAGGATCTGCATCCTCCTTGACCTCACGGAATAAATTAAGTTCTACAAAAAACTTACATTATGCATCAAGCCTAGCCGCAGAATTGAGTAAACATAGAAAAGCCAGAGAAAATAAGAGATTGAAATTTGGGCAAGATGTCAGTTCTCTAGACAGCAAAACAAACTCTCCTGATCTAGAGGTGATAAGTCGATCTCCAACACCTGTTGAAGCTCCTGTAAATAATGTTCAAAAGACAGCTTCCCCTTTAAAAGTAAGCCCAGTTGCAGTTTCAAAAGCTCAGTATTTACAACATTCTGTACCAGCCCAAGAAAATCTTAGTGGGCATGTCAACAGTAGACCATCAACTTCTCATAGACCTGTCTCAGAACAGAGAGGCAATGGACATGAGTTTGATTACAAACCTAAAAGCAGCCAAATGTCTACATTGCCTCAGTTGCCTTTGCCTGATGTTGATCCAGAAGAAGACATGGATCTTGAGAAAAGCCCTTATAGGTAAATATTAGAAGCTGTATCGCATAGGATACACCAAATAGTTTTAGGGTATAATTGCTCTTAGTTGAAAGTTTAGATCAAATTCCAAGCAATTTGAATTATGAGGTTTCCACTGTGTATGTACAAAACTAAATCTTTCTTTAGGTTAAAATCCCCCCTTTTAATCTAGATAGTTTAAGTTTCCTCCTTTTTAGTCCTTTTTTTTTTCTTTATTTTTTCCTTTTCATGAGGCTTAAGATAATTTTACTATTTTTTATCCCTGGCAAGGATTTATAAAATGCAATCAAAGCAAAATGTTTTGATTTTTTTTGTTGTTGTTCACTCTTAAGACTCTCTTACTTTTATTCTTAGAAAACTGAAAAGTGATACCTTAGGTAACTATATGTGGCATTCTAAAAGATATATATCGATTTTTTTTCTGTTTTCGCCACAACTCCTCAAAAATTGTACCCTTTGTTCCTCAGCATTCAGTTTTACATTGCCCCTTGCCCTGATACAATTACTCGCCATTTGTCTTTTTTTTTTAGCTCATATGTCAGGTCAATGCTGCAATCATTGGCATGTACATACTTTGTTATACATGATTTCATGTCATCCTTATTCCTCTTTGCTTCTGGCAAAGGAGTCAGAATTTTTTGTTTTCTTATGAAAGTAATGTTGTGCCAGATTTGATAAGAAATTTTCTATCAAACGAGAAGACTTTGAGTTTTAATTCTTGTTTTAACAGTTACAAAGCCAAAGATTATGGTCAACTTTCAAAATTCGATTTATGAGAAATCCAAGTCATCAGACATTTGTTTAATGTTTCTAGTAATTCTACTGTAATCTCAAATCCTCCTTGTGTTTTATGACATTATGTCTTGTTAGGGGCCTTTACGGTTTCATTACAACCAATAAAGATCTTGAAATGAGAAAATACAGTGCTGAACGCTTATTTCGACAACTCCCATATTGATTTTTTTTCTGTTACATGCAATGTATGGTGTTCGATCAGCCAAATTTCTCCTCTGCTGTCATTCACAAAGTATGTGGAGGGCAAAAGAGTTCCAGTCTTGTTCATTTCTTTGCCTCTCTCGCATTTTCCAATGGTTTGTGCTATCATATATGCATTGTTACGTTACTGAGTTGTAAATTTTCTTTTGATACTTGAAGGGAGGTGGGCAAACAGTGTGTTCTGGCGTATTAAAATGATAGTGAGTGGCAGATTTAAAATTTCTACGGTGTGATGTGGCCAAGAATACTGGTTTACTATTTATAATTGTTATGATATCAATAGCAAAAAATGACATATCATCAATTGAATCGGCCAGCGCTGGACTTGCCCATATTCAGTCATTGTTCACTTTGTTCTGGCCTCTTTCATTATAAATAACATTTTTGGTAAGTGGTTGATTTGAGGACTAAGTCATTGTTCTGTCTGTGGGTGTGTCACCTTAATATCATCTGTCAAGTGGTTATGTTACTTCATTTCAGGTCTGAGATACCTTTTTAGTCTTGGAATTTGATCATTACCAAACCGAAGGAAACTGAAATCATTAAACTGATTACAGTACTTAAAGCATTTTATTACTTTATAGAAAGGCTGTGTATAATATGAATTATTTAATTGTAAACTGGTGAGCTTTATGTGCATGATTAATATTGTATCCTGAATATTATCTGCATTGTTATTATTATTATTATCAGTGAAATTAAGGCAGAAGAGAGAGAACAAGAATCTGTTCGACCACGAGGAATTCGAGATCTACCACTACCTCCCATTATTGATGTACCAGAAGTGGAACCTGAAGCAAAACCAAGACGCTTACCCCAATCTAAGAAGGACGATGTTCCAAAATTCAAAAGGCCTAAGTAAGAATCTCTATTTTAAATTTAGACTTGCTTAACTATATACTCTGTTGGAACTAGATGGCTATAAGAATTTTTTTTTCTTTGCCTGTTAGATATCAGAGCTTTAATGAGGACATGTATTTTTTTTAATATTTATTTTACTTTGAGTTTGCTTAGTAGGTAAAAGAAGATTCTGGGTGATATTGAATTGGAGATCCACCTTCCATCCTGCATTAGATTCCTTTCACCTGATGCTCTCCTCTTCCCCTCCTGTTCCCGGCTGAGACAGGAGTCATGGTATCCCCGCCCTGTCTCCTGTGTGGCAGCACATAAAATTGTCAGACGTCCGTCATGGGTCCGTCCACAATATGGCCTATATAGTTCTGCTGTTGGACGTTAAACCAACCCAACCAACCATCCGCCCCCTCTCTCTCTCTCTCTCTCTCTCTCTCTCTCTCTCTCTCTCTCTCTCTCTCTCTCTCTCTCAGGCTTGTCATTTTTGAAACACATTTTTCTCTTTTTATGATTTTTGAACTGAGAGTGTTAACTGTTACTAAGTACTAAATAATTTTATTTTTTAAAACCAATAAAAATGTTGTGGTATTAATTTTTTTAAACACTGTCTTTCTTAATTTGATAAGGAAAAATCCGGACTGTTAGCTAAAAAGATTTATAGTTAAGCACTATGTATATAAAACTTTATACTGCCATGTCTTGAAATTTTGTTGATTAATATATAACAATATGTCTATGTTTATTGTATTCTTTAAAAAAAATGGTATGTGTTCATATATCTAGAATGTGTCATCACCGGAGATATAATGACAGACAAGGTGACTGGGGAGAGAGATGTGTAGATGTCTTCAACATTATCCAAATCATTGGCGAGGGTACTTATGGTCAAGTGTACAAGGCAAGAGACATAAACTTGGGTATGTTTTATAATGGTAACCTTTTTGTATATATTCAGTTCAATCTCAATGTTTCTGGTGAACATTCTGAACAAATTGTAAGGCACATAAGAAATATAAAGTAGGTATGTTCATCTCTTAGAAGAACACAATGTAAGTTTGTATTCTACAAATCTCAAAGCTGCACTGCAAGTATTACTTTTATATTTTTATTTAGCCTTGTACTTTTTCTTGATTAAACTTAAGTTTACCAAAGATATTTCACGGAAAGCTCAGTTATTCTTCATAAAGATTTGCACATTTATGTCAGTTGAATATAAAACCCAACTGTAACAATGGAGTTAATAGGAGTAGAGAATTGCTGTGAAATATCCACGACTCAAGCTGGTTTCAGATTTTGTTTTGGAACCTTTTTCTTCAGATTGGTTATTGATTTATATCACCTATTTTTAACATTTTGATTGCAATTTGTTGGTAAGCACGGAGAGAACAGATTGGCCCCAAACCCAACATAAAAAATGTTGAGAAAGTATCGAAAACATCTCATTCCAATACCTCATGTCTGCACTAATGTGGTAATCCACAAGCCCCTGCACAGACACTCCTCCGTACCTTTTCTTACCATCCCTGACAAATCCACCTAATCCCACGTCCTAGTCCTATGTGAAGCTAGCTTTTTGTCCATTGAACCAAAGGCTGCCAAAGGTTCAAAATAGCACTGAAGGGCTCTTCTTTTTGTCTTCATGGAGGTGAACTTGTCTGTTGAGTCTGTTTTCATTTTGTGGAAACTTATTTTTGCTAGCGACATTTCACTTATTAATTCAAGGACTTGAGGTTTTAAGTTACCAAGAGTTTGAAATGTAGAGTGTAGCGCCTTTGATATATTATTCTTGACTTTAATTAGGACCATCACTTGTCTTTTTACATATTTAGAGTTCCAGTCCTCTCTGCATATTCTCTTCAACAATGTTTGGCAGTCCCTATATATCTCAAATGGCTAATAACTGCTATCCTTCTCAGTTGCACCTAATTATTTTGCTGTAGCTGAAAAAAAAAGGTTTATGGAAATATCAAATCCCTGTCGGACTGCTTCTTTTATTTTATTGAAATGAGCTGATTTTACTGTCCACTTGCATTGCTGATCCATAACATATTTTAAATTATTTTCACGTCTTTTCATTCCATCTGGGGGGCGCTGGGATATAACGTCGACTTCATACACAGTAGGTCCTTGGTCTGAGCACTCACGATTTTTCCCCCATCTGGTTGGGTCGGTGTCAGTTAAATGTGACTGGCTGAAACAGGAGTCATGGTATCCGCGCCCTGTCTTGTGTGTGGCAGCACATAAAAGACATTAGCCTTGGAGCGTGTCCACAGTATAGACTTTACAGTGCTGACATTGGATTTTAAAGCAACTCAACTTTTCATTCCACCTGGAACTATGTTAGCTGTTTTATTATCTCATCATGCTTTCTGTCAGTGGCTTGGTGAATCAATAAAGGCCAAGTATACATCTGTATACAATTGCAAGATGTAGATAAATGTTGTTCCTTTTCCCTCTAGTACTAACCAACATTGTTATTATGTTATTACTGGTTTTCTGACTTCCAGCATGATGATTCTTACCAGTATTTGTTTTTAGTTTGATAATGATATAGTTTGCACCCTGTCGCTGCTGGTTTCTTTGGTAATGCTTAAATAAAAGATCACAATGATCTAGGAAATTCCATGTGTATTGTAACAGATAGTATGTTTTCTTCATTGAAAATCCCTTTACAGTTCTTTTTATCCTAGATGGGAATACAATAGTATACATTATAAGATATGCCTCTGTATTTTTTTACCCAATGAGAAATGAACTCAAAAGTAAAATATAGATTTCATACAGGCAGTTTCTTTTTTCAATATTTTTAATTGGATATTTTATTCTCCATTTAACAGGCAATCTGGTGGCCCTCAAGAAAGTACGACTGGAAAATGAAAAGGAAGGATTTCCTATCACTGCTGTTAGAGAAATTAAAATCTTACGGCAGTTGCAACATCCAAACATTGTGAACCTAAAAGAAATAGTCACTGATAAACAAGATGCTCTTGATTTCAGGAAAGATAAAGGTATTGAGTTCACTGATGTTGCATTATGTATTCTCCAAATCTTTTAGTGGTCATAGCAAAAAGGATTTCTTATAATTGTTCTTCAAATTTGTATGAACAATGTGGTATTTAATGTTGAGCTTAAATTTCTTATCTCTACAAGTGTCGCTAGTATTTAGTGTGTGATGTTGGGCTATATTTGGTATTTTTTTTAGGGCTTGTGACAATCCTAAAAAATATCCACTTTGTCATCAAATAACTTGAAAACCAACATGTTTAGCTCCAAATAGTAAGAATAAAAGTTGTGGATAATTTATTCAGCTTTCAGAAAATGTTTAGATCTAAAAGTCTCACGCCAAGAATAAATCAGCTGTAGAAGATTCTAGCAACAGAAAAAGTGAACAAAGCCTTCAAGAATGATTCTGAGTTTTCTCTCTGACCATTGCCAACACAATAGAATGACATGTAAAAAGCATACAGAAGTAGATTGGGTACTTAGCTGGCATGGTTATTCAGGTCTCTTCATCAACTAGATCTACATCTAGATCCATATCTATTTCTAACTCAACTGCTCTTGGCTTTGACTCGCTAGATATAGATCAAGATTTAACTACTGGCTCCTTGCTTTCATTGTCACTACTAGATCTAGATCTACTATCATCACTAACAATATCAAAATCATCATCACTCTCACCATCTAAGACATCTAAAACTTGTTCTTGAGTAAGTAATTTCCTTCCTGATGGACCTGCTCCTTGGTCAGATATTGTTAGATATTGTGGCTTTCAAGACAAAATTGAGTGTCAACATGTAAACAGAACATGAGCTGAAAACAGCTATCTGCATTCAAAACAACACTGGAAGGAAGTGGAACTCTTCTTTATTCCGATAGGAATAGTTTCTATTTATTTGGCGGTGTACATAGGCTTTAGTCAGCTATAAAGTAGACCCTCTTTTACGTTGGGGTTAACAGCTTTTGGCTGGCTTGCATGTAATGGAAAAGTTTACGTTTGTAGTTTATAGTCTTGTAGACCAACTTGGTTACAGGCCTTAAAGTAAAATTGCAGTCTGATGTTTGATGATAAAATGTAGTAATCATTATTGTTGATAAATAAGTTGTCCAATAGCTTAATTAGATTTGCCCCAAAAATATCTTAATCGTTTCGAACGTAATCTGAAATATATCTGCTTGTATTGTGAGCAATGTCACATCTTTGTTTTTTATTAAAAGTCTCTAACTTTGTGCAATATAGCTCAATAATCTTTTTGAACCCAGTGTGTGGTTCTCAGCAAAATGAAAGAAAAAAAAATTCTTAATCAAATATTACTAACAAATTTAGTGTGCATATTGAGAGTTATCTAAGCTTTTATTTGAAACCAAAATCTCTAATTGAAAGTAAAACAAATGGGTGAGGCAGGTACAGAAAATAATTGTCCTTATAGGTGGGATTGTGTCAAAATTTGTCAGGCTGTGGTTGCAATACGGTTTTGTATGACACTGATTAAGGATTCAAACCAAGAAACATTTTCATTGTTTCAGAACCATTTCTAATATTTCTGATTTTAAGTCACCATCATTCACTGTAAGAAAATCCAAGCAGTATGGATGGTGTTAGGTGTCATTTGAAGGGTTCCATCTACAATTTTGGTATAAGAGGTGACGATGAAATTCTGTCCTTTTAATATCAACTCACAGTGGATACATAGCGATGGGATGCAACTGGCGCGGGGCAAGTTTGCAACCATGTTAGTTCAGCTCCGTGATTTAGGCCTTGCTCAGTTTGTTTGAGAAAATGCATCATTTTTTATAACGATTACGAGAAAAAAATGAGATACATGTTAAAATTGTGAAATAAGAAAAAATTCATTGCTGGAATAAAATCACATGTACAGAGAGCCTTTCCTTTGTACTGAAGTAATATTTTTCATTTATAGTAAGTAATACTGGCATTGAGATTGGCATGTGGCTTAGTAGGTCCGCATTTCAAATCCCACGATCAGCATATTTCTTTGTCTGATTTCCTCCCCTGTAACTGATTGTCAGTATAATGTGACTGGCTGAGACAGGAGTCGTGGTACCCCAGTCCTGTTTCACATGTGGCAGCACATAATTTTGTCAGACATCAGTCTTGGAGTACGTCCGCAATATAGCCTATAATAGTGCTGACGCTGGACGTTAAAACCAGCTCAACTCAAGTCGTCTTAATGCCCATAAAAATCATAATTATATGTCTAGAATCGGCTCACTCTTAATGATTTAAATTAATAAAATTATGTAAATTTTTATTATATCTTATTTTTTTATGAATTTGAAAATACAAGCCCATTAACTTATGTACTGAAAACATTTTTCTTCCTTTGGGTTATTTCAGGTTCTTTTTATTTGGTCTTTGAATATATGGATCATGATTTGATGGGATTATTGGATTCAGGTTTAGTAAACCTGAGAGAAGAGCACATATCATCCTTCATGAAACAACTTTTGGAAGGTCTCGAGTATTGCCACAATAAAAATTTCCTGCATAGGGATATAAAGTGTTCAAACATTCTCCTAAATAACAAGTAAGTCTCCTTGATTTTCTTTTATTCTTATTTAAAAGGTAAATTTACTTTTTTGCACAGCTTGTATGAAATCTTGATGGATATCCTGCACGTGTTTTGTAAACAATTCTTTGTAACAAATAGTTATTTATATGCAACATGTTAAAAAAATAAAAATTCTGTAAGTGTAAGTAATCGATCAATCACTTTATGGGAGCTTTTTATAAGACTCTTCCAAGAGATTTTGTTTTGATGTGGTTAATTTAAAGGTACCTATTTCTATCTTTCGGGAGGGGGGTGGGGGGCTTGGGGTAGAACATGGGCTTCCGACGCAGGAGTTCCACGATTCGAGTCCTGGTGATCTCGCCCCCTGCTGTCAGTTTAATGTGGCCGGCTAAGACAGGAGTCATGGTATCTCCACTATGTCTCATGTGTGGCAGCACGTAAAATTGTTGGATTGTCTTGTGGCCCATCCACAATATAGCCTATATTGTGCTGACGTTGGACGTGATACCAAATCATTTTATCTTCCGCAGAGGTCAAATAAAACTTGGTGATCTGGGTTTGGCAAGATACTACCATGCAGAGGACAAAGATCGTTTGTACACAAATAAGGTCATCACTCTGTGGTACAGACCACCAGAACTTCTTCTGGGAGAGGAGAGATATGGTCCCTCAATTGATATGTGGAGCTTGGGGTAGGTTTTTTTATATGTGGGAGACTGAAGAGGATACAAAATAATAAATTAATAGTACATTTACAATTTTTTATAAATGTATTAATGGGTCTAGCAGAAATTTGTACCAAAGAGATTAAACTTTTAATAGAAATATAGATGCATCTCTCTGAGTCTCACAATTATTTTAGTCCAGGCCAAGAAGTAGTTATCAATTGTAATGTAATGTATGAGGCCAATAGACATATTTTTGTTTGTTTTAGCATGTAGACATCCAAGTTAGAATCGGACATTTGATTTTCATGAGAAAGCTGATCATTACAATACTAGAACCAGATATGGGATGTTTTTTACAACACAGCATTGTGGAGCCTAGTTATGATATTGGTCATATTTTGTTCAAATTTCAATAGGTTTAAATGTAGATAAATAATATACCTACACAATGTAATTGTAAAATGCTCTGGTCATGTCAATCCCAAAACACCGAATTAGATGGGATATGTATTTTGATAGCAAATTAAACAAAAAATCAGGTTAAATTTACATTGTTGTCAGCATTTGTTTCTATCACATATTATATTAAGATGTATATTTTATCTCATCATTGTTTATCATCAATTTTTTAATCAAATTTCATTTGTCATATTAACCTGTTTATACATTTTTTTGTCTTTTGTCTTATTTGTGGTGCATTTCATTCGAACTGAAGCATATCTTTTATTGAACACCTCATTTGAATTCATGTCTTTCTATAAATTTAGGTGCATATTAGGGGAGTTGTTCACCAAAAAGCCCATATTTCAAGCTAAAGAAGAGTTTGCACAGCTAGAGCTCATTAGCCGCACCTGTGGGTCACCTTGTCCAGCAAACTGGCCAGAGGTCATCAAGCTGCCATTGTTTCACAGCTTTAAGCCAAAGAGACAACACAGACGGAGACTGAGAGAGGAATTCTCCTTGTGAGTATTTCGTCATCATTTAATTGTGTTGAAAACAGTCATGTATTTTTGTGTTGTATTGTTTCTGGTTTCATGTCCTTGCTTGTGTCATTGCTACTTATGATGAGATATTTAAGAAACTTTCATTGGTAAACATCTTAAGTTAAGCATGTTCTCATTTTGACTATTCTCAATGGCAAATTTGTTTTTTGTTTTTTCAAATCGTATACTTTTCATTGAAGCAGATGTATTATTTTTAACTTGTTTTTTCTTTATTTTTTAAACAAGTTATTAAAGTATTTATTGAAGAAAGTGATTTTTTTTTTTTTGGGTCTCATCCTTTACTTCTCATACTTCGGCCTGGATTAGGCATATTTGAAAATTCACTGGGCAATTAAGTTGTCAAGTTAAAAATTTAATAAATCTCTCTGATTATTCAAAACCATAAAAAATTATGAGGAAATGCCCTATCAGGTATATGGGAGGCCCTTGTCATTGTTATTTGAATTTCAGCCTACCTAAGCCAGCTTTGGATTTGATGGACCACATGCTTGAACTAGATCCATGTCGCAGATGCACAGCTGAACAAGGGCTCAACTCGCCCTGGTTACGTGATGTGAACCCCAGTTCAATACCACCTCCCGAGTAAGTATTTGGGCTATCAGGGGACAAAAATGTTTCTCATGATGTAATTATTCTTACAGCAAAAATAAAAATTTTTTGACAATATTGGACCCTTTGGTTTCCCAGAGAATCCTGTAAAGATAAGCAGGCTTTCTGCCAAGCCAATTATAGGGCAATACAATCACTTATTTATAAATTGCACATTTTATAAATCATAAAGTGGAGTGCAATTATCTCAACGGAGTTGCATGGTGTGTATGCATGTGGTGAAATAGACAATTTACTTGGAGGATAAGAAGCTGAAGTTTGAAAACCTGAAACAAATTTTATTCTATATTTATTGGTTCAAAAGATATGCATTTAGGAAAGTCCCTGAAAACTGATTTCACGAGTATTGTTGGAAAAATAATGTGGCTCTGTTGAGTTACAACAAGTTACTTCATTTTTTAACTCAAATATTTCAGTCTGACTTATTGTAAGTTGTAAAACAGCATTGTGATTTATTTTTGTGTGGTCTTAACTTCTTTTTCTAGCTACCTATTCATATATATAACAACAGATCAGTTCTTTACAAATTGTTGGAACGTGCATATTCATAAACTGGCATAGAAATTTCAATCCTATACATGCAAATAATTTTTTCTATAATATCAACATACTTAGAAAAGGGTATTTAGCACATTTTTTAATAGTTGAAATTCTCAAAAAACACTAATCTGAAATATTTGTGTTTTTTTTGTGTTACCTATTCCAAAAATATGTGTCAACAGTCAAGTGTTTAGAATGCAAATTATACATTGAGCATCACTTGTTTGAACAAATCCTTTGATCATTTGCCTGCCGTTCCTTTTAATTCCAATGTCTAGCTCAAACTCAAGACTTTAAAACAATCATTATCTGTATCTGATTTTGAATGATGTGTTGTATCACTAAATACTTGCAAAATGACTTAGGCTCTGAGTTGGACAATTTTTATCCTACCCTTTTCATTATGACACACACTTGCCAAGGCTAGTTTTAAATCTAGATATGGTACCAGCATCAAAAGGTCTCAGTGGCTTCATCATTAGTATTTAGATGCTTTTTGTTGCCTAGTTAGTGTCCTTGATCATTTAGATCATAATATTTTTAATCTTAATATTCCCAAAAATATTCAAAGAAGTTTGTTCCCTAAGATATACAAATTTGTCTATCATGATCATTAGACCTACTTCCTAGACCTTGCATTGAACTTTCACAGGTCTTGATTTTGTTTCCACATCTAAACAAATTCCCCCTTTGCCTGTCAAACTTATGAAATTAATATAAAATAAATGGATCATGGGCATAAATTCTACTTCCAATGCTATGAAAGATAGTCTCAAAATAACCATGAAAAAACTTAAGATCAAGCAAGTCATCTGTTCCAGATTCGTTAAAACACTTGATCTGACCAAAGCTAATATGTCTTGATTAGATATGTGAGCTATACTGCTACATTCCCCCCATACTTTTATGTTTTTAAAAATATATATCAATTGTCTTATTTAAATTACAAATTTAAATTGACAATCGCCTATAAGATATTTGCATAATAAAATGAATCGCTCGTAGATCAGATACGATAAAGATTTCAACTGAAACAGGAAATATTCTAATGGCCTTATTATTTTCAGCTTGCCACGAGACCAGGACTGTCATGAATTATGGTGCAAAAATCGCAAGAAAGAAATGAGGGAGCAGTCATCTAAAGATCAAGATACTGCTCCCAAAGGACATTCTCATAGTAAATATGGAACCAAGCCAGTTGTTGAAACTGTTGAATCCAAATCAATATCGACAAGACACATGGAGGGAAATCAACCAAATGAAGACCTTAAAAAGTCAAACACAGGTCTCGGTCCTGACAGAGATGCCCAGTGTCAGCTTTCAAAACTTATGTCGCTAATGCAAGGTCAACAAAATGTGTCTGTCACTCAACTAGCTCAGAAGTTAAATATTAATGTAGATGCTCAAACTTCCATGTTACTCAATAATTTGAAACAGCAACTCATAAGTGCATTATCAAATGTACCTAGAAAACAAGAGCCAGAAATGGGCGACCAAAAACCTTGCACACTGAATACCAATCAGTCGTCAAAACCTCGAATGGGAAATTCATCTGAGCCAATGTCAAATAATGCGCCACGTACAGGCATCAATCAGTTTCAGGGTAGTCGGGGCACATCTTTGACCTCTGAGAGGGGTGCTTCCTCGTACTCGTATGACAGCAGATCTAGCGTGGAAGGCCATGGCTCAGACAAACATGCTGGTGTGAAGGCAGCCCTAGCCCAGTTGCTCTGTCAACAAGGAATTGGAGTTCAAATGAGTGGGTCTTCATATGAGTCTAGGATTTCAACAGCCTCCAGTTATTCACCGTCTAGAAGTCATTATACTGGAGAGGCACAAATAAGACAACCCTCTGTATCAGATCTTCAGAGCAACCCAGAGAGATCGTTTTCTAACACTTCTAGTCTTGATTCAAGATTGGAAGAGTCTTCAAGTTCTCATAATAGAAACTATACAGAAAACATGGACACTTCTTCACAATATTTTTCATCTTACAGAGAGAGTGGACGAAATTTCGATCAATTAGAGTCAAATCAAGACTCCCATGATAGAAGATATTCAGATGTCTTTTCAAGGCCAAAATGGTAATTTTTCAGTACGACTTTAGACCACTGTCCATTGTTGAAATGTTTTAGTCATTAAATGTTCTTGTGCCTTTGTTCCTTGTGCAGTCAAGCAGTTTTTAAATGCAGAGAGCTTAGGTATTGGAACTACTGACGATAAATATTGAGATAAATGTTGATGTTGTTCACTTCCATGAACTGATGTGATAATTTCATTCATGTTGCTCTTTTAAGGGACTGTCCACCTTGTAATTTGAAGTAAGTCTAATAATCTTTTCGTTGATCCTGAGTATTGTGTTTTCTTGAGGTTAATGTTTAAAAATTTGATAAATAAGTTAAAAAACATTTGCAGTTACGTTCTGGGCAATGTTGACAATCATTATCAGTTTACTCTATTCATGCTGAAACTGTGAAAGCATTTCTAAATTTGTACGTGATTTGTTTCCTCCATCAACAGGAATGCATACCTTAAAAGAATTTTTGACAAATTTCTGAAATCTGAGAATGAAATACAGTTAATTTTGTTGTTGCTATATTCTGTTTCAAAGCCATCAATAATTATTCATCCTAATGTATGTGTAATTACTTCCTTGTTTAAAATGGGATATTGGAATGAGTATAATGTCAGGGTGATGTTTTGTAATTATTATCTATGCCGTGCTGAAAAGTTTTACAATATTAAAAGTTATTCTCAAATTATGGTGCTTGAAGTATTTTATTCACAGAAATACTTGAAAAGATTGTGTGCTTAGATTAGTGACAGTATAATTTCTAACAAAACATCTGCAATGTTTGATACATGAATATTCTACAGATTTTTGTCACAAAACATTTACTTTTTGTAAACTAATTATTAATAATTTTTTGATAAATTGAATTAAAAAGGGCCTTTAATACAAATTTGCAACATTGTTCTAAGATTTAAGGGGCATTATCATATGCGTTAATATCTCTCTCTCTCTCTATCTACCTATCTCATCTATGTTTTACCAATAATTGTCTTTAATGATTTGTGATCTCTTTAGCTTTTAACTACATTTTCATAATGCAAAGTTACATTTACATTGGCACATTTAGATAGAAAATTAGAAGGCATGGTGTCTTTATACTCTTTTCATAAATATATTCATGATCTTCTATTATAAAAAAAATGAGTACTTTTCTGTAAGCTATCTTGTGACTGTTATTCCTTGCTGTTGCAACATTTCCCCCCCCCCACTACAGAACATAACTGTTTAGGGCTGAGATATTTTTCAAATTTGTGTACAAGGCATAAATATAGTTTTGACAGGGAGATAATAGTTTTGATCTTTGCTGCTTATGCTTTTTAGAAGTAAAAAAGTGTAACAGATTATATTTCACATACCATTTCTGCAAGATTTGCTAGGAATATTAACCCATCTGCTGTAATGTTATCTACTAAAGTCATTGATCTGTGCTGTGGCATTTAATTTGAATACCAGTCTTGGTAATAGTTTTATCCTACCGATAGTTTTAACTATGCAATAAATAGTCTTTTTCTTTACTTTCAAAGTAATATATTGAAAAAAATACTGTAGAGGGTAACACGCTTATTGCTGTTTGCACTTTTAATACTTTTTTGTGGTTTAAAATTATAATGGCTTAAACTTAAAATAAGTGTAGTTTCTAAGGATAGTATTAAAGTCTATATTGTTAGATCACTTAAAAACTAAGATCAACCATCTCCCAATTCAGAACACATCAGCAGGCTGTAAATATTTTAAACCATATTGTCAAGTCATTAAAAAATTTAATGAGAATGAAAAGTTCTAAAATCAACCATCTCACAATTCAGAACACAACTTTTGACTGTAAATTTAGTTCTATAAGATACATGTAGTATAAAAAAATCAATGAGCATGAAAAAGACTTAAATCAAATATTTCACAATTTCCCCCATCAAGCTGTAAATGTAATGTTTTACACTTATCATGGAGACAGTTTGTCATACTTAGCAGGAAAAAAAAATTAAAAATATTCATAGTACTATGTTGACTAGTCTGACATACATGTCAAGTTTAATATAAGAATAATGTAAATGTAATCACATAGTCACTTTAAGGTTTAATACCCAAAGATCATATTGTTACAGTCAGGCAGGGTGTTTTCCTACAAGTATAGATCAAATGGAGACTAAATTCCCAACTTCTATTTATTCAAAGGCCAGATGATATAAAAAGTGTTATATTAACCCAAACCCTACCTTGTCAAGGACCCCCATTTTTTAAATAGTCAAAGTGGAGATCTGGACATATACAATTTCAAACAAACGAGGGAGCATTGCATTTCTAAGAAACATTTTCATTGTAAATACTTCACTTGAACTTCAAATCACTGTCTACAGGTAGTTTATACCAGCAAGTTAGTTTTACTAATCACTTAGTTCATGAGTGCAGGTTCAATAAAGTAAAACGGTCCATTGGAATCAGGTGCTACTTATTTTATTCCCTCATAAAAACTGAATGACATTTTTGTCTAATATACATACAAATCAAAATACCTAGTTACTTTCTAACAATTTTGACACCAAGGCTTTGCATCTGTTCTTTGTAGCTACACATTGAATTACATGTAGTTACAAACAGCATAGAGCACAGAAAAGAACACGGTTGAGAAGTACCTATCAGGAGCGGCTGTAGCTTTGTCTGCGGGGCTCTCCAACCCCATTCAAACCTTGCAACTTAAGACAGGTTAGTTTTTTCTCTTTGGTTTTCTAAGAATAAGACTATATTTCAGTCTCTCAGATTTGATTCTCTTTGGTTCAGTAAGTTTCCTTTACCCTTCATACAATAGAAAGAAAATCAGTAGGAAACTAATTTGTCACTTTTGGGATTGTTGCACCCCCTCCTTTGTAATCTGATTTCTCTAAATACAAAGTTTTCACACAATTGAGCATTCTCAATAAAACTAACTTATGTGGATGATACAATGAAAATGTTTAGGGAATCCAGACAGGTAGACTGCACTGCATCTATCAATTTAATTGGTGGTCGAGCTAAACTATAGCTTAGCAGTGTTCAGGAGATGAGGGGTCTGAAGCTGGAATTGAATATCATGACCTTTCACGCAGGCACAACAATGGACCTCGGCCAAGGGTGCAGTTTATGGGAAATTTAAGAACCTCCTACTTAACTGCACATTGTGGTGCATCATTCATTGGCTCTTCAAGTCTGTTGTTTATAGTATATTTTCTGGCAGTGCTATCGATCAGACTAGTTTCAGATTTACTCATTGCCGTTTTCTCCTTACATTGCCACTCTGATTCTGATAATTCATTCCACCCTAAATGCTTGCCATACTTGTGCTGATGTTAGTAGCCCTTCATCCCTTGTTGCGCGTTACGCACACATGCAATCCCACACGCACTGACAAAATTGATCAAAGGTACATATAGTTTTTACCTGTCATACAGAAATTGCTAATGCTAGACTGGCCCCCTCACTTCCCACACACCTCCATTCCCTGACTCCTTGGTAAAGACCTACCACAGACCTGGTGTATCATTGCTGTAAACAGCATACTTCTCAGCTGCCCAATAGATGCTCAAGCAATTTATTCTTTGTTAAAAAATAATTACTACTATCACATTTGGGTGGAAAATAGTTGAAACAACGAAAATGTATGCAAGGAGCAATGAAAAGGGATTTATACCTTCATTTTTAACTTTATGTATACCAATTTAAATTCCAAATGATGAGATTATTGAGAAAAATGAAATGGAGTGAACTGTGCTATCAAGATTTGAAATTGAATAGGGCATATTTTTTTTAAACCTATTATAAGGAAGACAGATGAAATAGTACTACTCAGAACGCATTGCAATTGAAAGTACATTGGGTCTTCAGGCTTATCCCCCCCTTAACACAGATGTTAAATACACAACAAAAATATTTAGAAATTATACCTCACTCGCAGGCATTAAAAAAAGATAGCTAGAGCTTTCAATTTGATCAGCAAAATCCACATGAATGCTATCCACTCAAAATAATTATGAATTTCATCTGTGAGATAATTTTGAGAAAAATATTTTAGTTTTAATCAAAGATATCTGTTTCCAAGTTTCCCAAATATAATGAAGTTAAAAGGACAACTCAAATGTTTGATAGGATTGACTAATTGAGGGAAATATTAAATCCAGCAATGCATAATGAAACTTGTAAGTGCTGGCATATCACTCAAATTTTAAAGAACTGTAGCACAAGCAGGTATAAGCCTATTGAGGACTGGAACATTCTAAGGGCCAGAACTGGACAAAACAAGTTTGAATTTTCCTAGAGCTGCAAAAAGGTTAATGATAATAATATGAATTACTATTGATAAATTGACCTTACGGGAGTCATTTCAAATGCACAGTAGAATGCAATGATGAATACAATTTTAACTTCCCAATGGCTTAAAAACGCAGAAGAGAAACTTTTAAATTAGGGTCTTTAAAACAAAGTTATGATTATGACTATACTGCTAGTCTCTGTAACTGCAAGCCTCAATCCATCATTTTATTCAAGAAGTGTCCATGTATAATTTACTTAACATTTGGAAAATGTCTCCTTTAGATTTGATAACTCATAACTGTGCTATCAAGATTTGAAATTGAATAGGGCATATTTTTTTTAAACCTATTATAAGGAAGACAGATGAAATAGTACTACTCAGAACGCATTGCAATTGAAAGTACATTGGGTCTTCAGGCTTATCCCCCCCTTAACACAGATGTTAAATACACAACAAAAATATTTAGAAATTATACCTCACTCGCAGGCATTAAAAAAAGATAGCTAGAGCTTTCAATTTGATCAGCAAAATCCACATGAATGCTATCCACTCAAAATAATTATGAATTTCATCTGTGAGATAATTTTGAGAAAAATATTTTAGTTTTAATCAAAGATATCTGTTTCCAAGTTTCCCAAATATAATGAAGTTAAAAGGACAACTCAAATGTTTGATAGGATTGACTAATTGAGGGAAATATTAAACCCAGCAATGCATAATGAAACTTGTAAGTGCTGGCATATCACTCAAATTTTAAAGAACTGTAGCACAAGCAGGTATAAGCCTATTGAGGACTGGAACATTCTAAGGGCCAGAACTGGACAAAACAAGTTTGAATTTTCCTAGAGCTGCAAAAAGGTTAATGATGTATGAATTACTATTGATAAATTGACCTTACGGGAGTCATTTCAAATGCACACTTTTATGTCAGGAAAAGATACACGGCTATCACTATCAGTATCACATCACTTGTTCTCTTTCAACTTTTGAAGAACTATAGAATTTTCATAAGTCGATGATAGTTTTCTAGCAGATGGGCATTGGACTAAGAGAAATCAGAGCCAAGGTTGAGTGCAATGTGACAGAAATATAATTACCAAACATTTAAATGAGCATTGAACCAAGCAAAAGCTACATTGTAGTTAGTTCATTAAACATAATTAAAACCCCAGTCTCTCCGTACACCGTAAGCAACATTTTCGCTTCTTGATATGTCTTTTGTTTGTAGTATTCTTCTAGATGTCTTACAATATAGCCTATATAGTGTTGATATTGGATGTTAAACCAACACAACTACTCTAGATGTGTTTCATGACTCTGGCATGATAATAATATGAATTACTATTGATAAATTGACCTTACGGGAGTCATTTCAAATGCACAGTAGAATGCAATGATGAATACAATTTTAACTTCCCAATGGCTTAAAAACGCAGAAGAGAAACTTTTAAATTAGGGTCTTTAAAACAAAGTTATGATTATGACTATACTGCTAGTCTCTGTAACTGCAAGCCTCAATCCATCATTTTATTCAAGAAGTGTCCATGTATAATTTACTTAACATTTGGAAAATGTCTCCTTTAGATTTGATAACTCAATTATCCAATTCGTCCAAACTTTTCACCTCTGATAGTGTCCCATTATATTAAAAAGAAATTGAGAGGAGGTAGACCACTGAATAATTGAGAAAAAGACTATTTAGAGCTAGTGTTATCAGTGCCGCTCAACAAACGTTAGAAATAGGCTTTGTGAAACTGATAGAAAAATTCACTTCTAAGCTGTTGAGGAAACAATTGCATTTATTTTCGAATAAAACCAAAGTTACGAAAAATACAATAGAATATTCCAATTGAAAGCAAATGCTTTTTTTTAGCATAAAAGTAAAAGGACGTTACTTACCAAAACAGCACCCCTCTCTAGTTTTTTAGATATTAAAATATTTACATGTATGTTTGCACATGTACTTTTTCGCACAATGTACATGTATACAATTAAATACCAATATTTCTAATTACTAAGAAGTTGAGTCTCTGTTTTGTATTTCTCAGAGCTGACTAAAATAATTATATTGTTTGTTTAGTGCGTTACAATTGCTGCATTATTAGCATTTAACAATATAGGTCGTGTGCAGGTATTCTTTTCTAAAAGTAAGATTTGTAGAGATGGAAGAGCAGCATCTTTTAACCAACTGATAATCTCAAAGCCATGTGAATGGGCAGATTTATATATTTGAACATTTATCAACAGTTTTGAGTGTAGCAACACCATCTTTTCATGGTCAACACAGACCAAACTTTTTCACTTACACAACATTTATTGATTTCATAATCACCTTTTTAGCTGACATTTGTTTAGCCATCTCAAAATAAGCTGAAATGTCTTCATCTTTTCAAAGCTTTGTGACTCAATGCATATTTTTTGTTTTGTTCTGGGAGATAAATTACACAATGTTGAAAAATTGAAGCATTTTTAAAAATAAGAATAAATACTAAAATGTTAATCTGATACAGAGGAGTTATTAGTCTAAAATAGGGAAAGATTTTTCGGGGAACTTTTGCATATGTGAATCAGGAAAACTAAGACTGTAGCTAGCTTCTTCTAAGTAAAAGCCCTGTATGTCTGTAGTTTTTCCTTGGGCTTGTATTTCAATCATAGAGTTAGTATGGTTTTTGGAAGTTCTCTGTAGCAACAGCATCAGGGCCCCCCGAAACTCATCAAATCTAGATTCTATTTTTTTATAACTACTGCTGCTGCTGCTGGCACTGCTATTGTAGTACCACAACTGCAACCCCCAATACCAGTTCATGTACCACTACCGCTTATAATTTGTTGCTATATGAAATGAATGCATCTGTTTTAGTACATTTGTTGCCTCATTTGGTCATTCTCTCTAATCCTGTAATTTAGAATGTATTTTTATTTCTTTTATTTCTTTCATGTCTTTACTATTGTTCATGAGAAAAATAATTTTGTGTTTACGCTATTCAATGCTGATTTTTTTTACATTTGAAATGATTGCAATGTGGAGCATTAAATGATTTGCTCAACATTCTATTTACCAAATTTATTTATGCTCTGGAGTAGTAAAGAATTAAAAGAGATGAATACTAGAATATATGTACATGCAACTTTAGCTTTTGTTGTTAATTTTAATTTATTTTTCAGATCTACCCAATGAGACTTTTTATTTTAAAGGAAACAGTATGCTCAGGATTTATTTAAAATCCTAAGTTATATATGTTTTACTGCCTAAAAAAGAAAGACACTACTTTAAAGAGCCATTTTCCATTAAATTCCGCCCGTTTTGCTCTGAAAAATTGCAAAAGATTTAGTATTTTGGACATATTCCAGCCCGCGAAAAGCTTTATAATTGAAGACACTAACCTTACACTAACTTTTTCTCAAATAAATTTCTTAACATAAGATCACTAAAATGCAGCCTTCACTCGTTATCTTTCTACAATGATGATTGCTATTTTCAATTTATAGAAATTGAGGTAAACACACATCCAATTTACAGTACTTGTGAGGTTTCCTTTTAGGTCTATTATGCCTGTAATTTTTTTGCCAAAACACAAATGCATTACATTATTTTTCTGAAAAACGTTTTCAAGTCTTTACCAACACATATTTAAAAAAATATTGAAGTTGAGAACGTTTTATGTACACAATAATTATTTACATTTATTTTTAAAATAGATGTCCATAAAGAACATTTTAGATAGAAATGGATTTTTACTTTCATATTCTATTTTGCCTATCATTTGTGATCAACACATTGTGTCTGTTAGTTTCCTGCATGCAAGATTGATAAAAAAAATTGTTTTAAGCTTATTTCAATTATGTCATTGTGGTGCCAAGGAATTATGTAGTTTTAACCTTTTCCCCATCACCCTGCACACATTTTGTGCGGGTACATACGCTCTAGTGCTAGCTCCTCTTTGTATTGCTCAAAATGACAAATATTGAAGCTTTCATATTTTCAAATCTTTGAAAATTCCCAAAAATAGTATGCACACAAGAAATGGGCTTAAAATCAGGTGATGTGAAAAGGTTAAATGTCCATCAGTGAAAAAATAGCATGTGGAAGTGAAGAAAAAAAACATGTACATATGTATGTAAGTGACAAAAGATCACTCGTATAAAAGACTTTGAAAAGTGATTATGTTTTTGCTAAGTCTACTGTTGTTAATACAATCAATTGAATGTTGTTTTAACGATTTACTGTCACTCAATTTAGTGATATTGGGGCACAAGCGTTGAATTGAGTTAAATGTTGGAAAGTATCTAGTCGGAGAATAGACTGCTAATAATATTTATATTCATTGTGCATGAACCTTTTACCATTATCATTCTTTTTTCATGTAATGTGATTTTTTTCCTTTGTGAGAATGTAATTTCAGACTTGTATTCATTTTCAGTTTACTTTACCTTGGCATTACCCTCTTCATTCTGACACCCAGTGCAAATTATTCTAATATTGAATGTATCATATTAAAAGAAAACATTTTGAAATTATCTGGGAATATTTTATCAACGACAGGGATATACTAAATAGAAGGGGATTATTCTTGTTTTCTAATGCAAATTCATACAAATACATAGAGCCTTACCCTGAGAATTTACTGGGGCAAAATGGATACATCCAGTACATGTTTCCATAGAATTTCACAGGGTTGTAATGTCTCTTTTAATTTTTTAAAGGGAGAATTTTAATGTAAATGATCTTGAAAACTTCGGGAGATTTAAAAAAATAATTGCATTAGTTAATAATGATTATTAACATGCATTTCACAGTTCTTGGTCACAAGAGAAGTTAAAAAAACTCTAGAGAAAAGTGAGCGAAATGGTTATATCAAACAGACGAAACATAGACCAACACAAACATTAGGTGACAACATTTCATGCAAACTTAATATGACATGGTAATTCAGTCAATCCCTGTATACGTTGGAGTAAGGAGCTTATCCCAAAAACTTCTAGGGGCTTACATTCTTATCCGACAAAAGTTAATAAGAAGGATCATCTCAATTAGATACATTAGCATGGTTTTGCAATGCTAGTCTTACAACATGTTTCTCAGCTTCACAGACTTAAGGAGATGAAAATGGTGATGGGGATTTTCATGGTAAGGTAAATGATGTAGCGAAGATAGTTAAGATCTAGATTTATATTTCATAATTTACTCCCCATCAGTGAGCATGCCCAGAAGCAGAAATACTTTTTTTTATAGTTAATTGAAAAGCAATGAATCTTTTTAGGATATAACACTTCTTCTTATAAATAGTTAATTTCTTGTGGACAGGAACATTCAACGAATACATTTTTCATATATTGTACGTTTTACAGCCATAGTCATTTTGGTTTTGTGAAAACTGACATAACTTGAACCAGGAAGAAAAAAAAATAATACATTCATGTATAAAGATAGCATTGAATAGGCAAAGAAGTTAAAGGAGGATATAGTTACCAGATGATAAATACTACAGTGAAAGTGCCAGTGTTTTAACTAGCAAGGATGTTATAAGACATGTTATTGGATTCTCTAAAGGTAAGAACAAAGTTTATGGTTTTTATGTTAAACTTAAAGCACTGTCATATTTAAAATAATTTAAATTTTGGTTGCATATTCTTGTACCGGTACCTGTATTCATGTGAGAAATTAAATTTTTTAAAGTGAAATTCACGTTTTGAATGAAAAGTTATTAGCAAGACTAAACTCGAAAGATAAACGCAAAAAAATAGTGAAAGAATGCATCATGTGTGATCGCCAAACATTTTTTTCACTGGTCCATGCACAACTATTTTCTGTGTGTGCTAAACAGCTTGCTTTAAACTGTTCCCAAGAGGATTCCTTTGATGCTGAAAGATTTTCTTTTTTCTTGGAGATTTATCCATATCTTTGGGGAAAAAAATGAAGAAATTCGACATAAAATTTGACGTGCTGATGTGAAGGGGAGTCGCATGAAAGTGCTGAAATTCTCATTGATCCTGATCTGGGAGTCATTCCATTTCCATCGTTTTCCATAGCTTGGTATTCTCAGGTGGGTGTTTGTGTTGTAATACTATATATTTGTATATAGTTAATTGTTTTGATCCAATACATTAAAAAAGTTATCAACAAACTAATGATTGATAGCATTGTTTTTTTTTCTCTTTCTTCTATGATATCAGTCCGATAGTGATAGATTGTGACTGTACAAATGAAATGAATTTTGTTCATTAAATGTCATATTACTGGAGAATCATATTATTAAAAGTTAGAGAAAAACAAAATGTTCTAGGTCTAACATTTAGAGACGTTTTACCCGTACAGAATGAATTTTAAACAATGATCAATTATGCAAGGTATACCTGGTAGATGCTCAACTTGTATAATGTAATTATTTCAGGGATTTATCATCCTCATCATCAGGTGCCTTGCTTTATTGCGTTAGTCGTTAGAGAGCATGTCCTTCCAAACTCTACGATCATTGGTTGTTGAAATTACCGATGTTTTCTTTTCCACGTTCATCCATGCAACTAGACTGTCTAACATTTGTTCTTGATGCATTCCTTCACCTCATATTACCTTTAATGGTGTTTAAAGGCTTCCCAGTACCTTTCTCATTACGTGACCAATGTGAAAACTGCCTGTCTCTTTCTTATTCTATTAAGCAATGATTTTGTTTTCCCTGCTTCTAATAATTAATTTAATCGTTGGTCTTTTTTGCTGTCCATGGTACTTTTAAGATTCTCCTTCTCCAAACCTCATCTCCACCTCTTCTATTTTCTTCTGTATTTGTTTCGCTATAACATGTCTCACATACATACACCAGGACAGGATCTATGTAACTTCTATGTGTTCTAAGTTATAAGGGCACTTTGTTTTGTGGCCATTGATATATTTGTGCTTGTATGCAGTTTCCATGTTTGCCTGTACAATTCTTAAAAGTACTTCCATCCAGTGTGACGAGAGTGCCTAAGTATTAAAAGGATTTTTTGTTTGTTCGAGTATGATACGAGTATAGGAGATCTGTGGTTTGAGCCCACTACTGGTTGGGTTTGTGTCCGTTTAATGTGACCGGCTGAGACATATGTCATGGTATCCCTGCCTTGTCTCGTGTGTGGCAGCACAGTCTTGGGGCCTGTTCACAATATAGTCCATATAGTGCTGACGTTGGACGTTAAACCAACCCAACAACAACAATAACAATCGAGTATGATACTGTCAGCTTTTTACTGATAATCAACACATGTTTTCTTGCTGTTTAATCTAGACATTTCTCTCTAATTCTGCTCTCGTTTCCTACCACGTTCGATGGAGATCTTCCTTCTTTCTGCTATCAGCACTTTGTCATCTGCACATATCTAATGCTCTTTCGATGAGGGTTCTGAGAATGTATACTGCATTAGATGTCCCCTTTCTTGTCACAAATCCGTAGCATTCTTCATCAATCTGTGGTCTGATCTTGTGTCCTACACACATCATGACTATCCTAAGAATTATCTTTGTGATTGATATGACTCACTAGAGTAACTGTTCGTAATCATATTCAGTTATTACTTGGTAGAGCTTTGAAAGTAGTCTTAAATTTTTTCTTCTGGAATGAGCCCTGGGCATGTATTTCATTGAGGATATTGTTTTTCATGTCTTAATTTTTTTATAAAAACTAATCACTGATATAATATGTTTTAAAATAAGCTCTTATTCTGGTGACAAACTTAGTTTCTTTTTATCATTAAGATTGTTTTGCTCACATTTTTGTTGGAAATGATTGGTTTTCTTCAATTTGAATGGGTCTCATGAAAAGAATGATTTTGATATAAAGCTCGTAAATTATTAAATAACAAACTGTGATGTTTCAGCTAAAAGTAGCGTCAGATTTACTAGCTTTACAGTTTTGTTATTGCCACTGCCAACTTCAGTCGAATCAACACTAGTAACAAGTAGTAGAAACGGATAATATACATTGCAGTATGCACGTTATACTTATTACAGATACACACACACACAAAAACAACATTCTGTAAATCCTTTCAAGTTAACAGAGCAAGGGGGTGCGGGTGGCGCAAGTGGTAGAGCGTTTGTGTCCCAATCAAGAGGTCCCTATTTCATAGATTGACAGAAAAAAAAATCCATATGTCCAATTTCGTCCCTACTGGTTGGGTCGATGTCCATTATTATCATGTGACCGCTGATACAGGAGTGATAATATCCCCGCACTGTCTATGCGACAGCATATAAAATCATCGGACGTTAGTCTTGGGACCCGTATACAATTTTGCTCATAATGCTGACGTTGAACGTTTAGCAATCTACTCCAACTCCCCGAGAGTTACTTTTATCCTTGAAGATCAGGAAGAAAATACTTAGTTCATGAATCATTAAATGCGTGACATTGACAGTTTTACATGTACTTTCAACTATCAGTTCATGAAATACATACAGGGTGATAAATTTGGCTTTTCGCTTTACCCGTGGCATGGTAATTATAATTGTCTTTTTCTCTTGCGGGTATTGATTACTGTTATGAGGTGGATAAGCGCACCAACAGTCACTCATTAGCGTCACCCTACATGTGCCCCTTTTATTGTAAATGATAGAGGTTTGTCAATTCGATTGAAGTCAATTTTTTTTCTTCATTGATAAAAGCACTGAAAAACGGATTATATGTGCTGTTACTGTGTCATTAAATTGTTAAAACTTAAAAATAAAGCATAGATATCAAGCATATGGAAAACCACTCTTCCCTTATTGCACAGTCATTTTCGAGTTTGATCTAGTCAAGAAAGAAATAAATTACGAAAGACAAACAGAAGCTGGAAAGTTTGTGTATTGTCTTATGATCCTGGCACATGGAAGTGATTTTAATTTTTATGGCGTAATTTGGGTAATGAAACATTTTTGATATTCCCGAAGTATACAATTTTAAACCTATCTCCAGTTTGTTTAAACTTTACACCCGTATGCCGTCTTAACGTGGACTCGGAAGCAGCCCTTGATGAAATTCAGGTAAGTGCTGATTATACATGTAGCCTATGCATTTTGTTTAACACGTGGCCAGCATTATATTTATATTATACAATAATAACAACTGTAGGGTTTTTGCGGGTAGATTATCAAATGCTATTCATTTTTTCAAGTTCTCTTATTATTTTGACGAATAGACACATTGAACGCTTTGCTCCGGAATTACAATCCGTTCCTTTGGCAATAGAATAGGGCCTCGTGTTGCTCGTTCCCCTCTCATTCTTTCCTCTTTGCTTCTGGCATACCGTATTTATATATAGATCGAAACAGCATGTTATATATATATATATATATATAACATGCTGTTTTGATCTATAATCACATCATTTTTTTTACCACAGGGGCACTTATCCCAGAAGCTCTGCCCAACATCAGGCTGTTGGTGAATCATGAGTTGCCAGATGGATCTGGAAATGAGCACATATAAATACGGTAGAGCCTACATGTATATATATATATATATGGAGAGATATAGAGGCAGAGAAATTAAGTGTGTCTGTGAGAGAGAAATTGACATGTAAGACTATTGGTTGCGCCGCGGTCAGACTCGGATGTTATTTTCTCAAGCAAGAGGTCCTGATTTTCTCTCTCTCTCTCTCTCTCTCTCTCGCGTTCAATCTCCTTGTTTTCCCACCCCCCCCCCCCCCCCCCCCTCCCTCTCTCTCTCTCTCTCTCTCTCTCTCTCTCTCTCTCTCTCTCTCTCTCTCTCTCTCTCTCTCTCTCTCTCTTTCTCTCTCCCCCTCTCTCTCTCTATCTCTCTCTCGGTGCAAGTGTTGGACGTTAACACACCAACTCTCCACAGCTCCCCCCCCCAAAAAAAAAAAAAAAAAAAAAAAAAAAAAATCGCCCTCTCTCTCTGTCTCTCTCTCTCTTTCTTTCTTTCTTTTTTTTTTTTTGTTGTTGGTGGGAGTGGGGTGTGGACTGGCGCAATAGGTAGATCCTTGGACTCCAATTACGTCTCTGGTTCGAAATACACGATCAGTCAAAAAAATTTCATTCGCTGCTGGTGGGGTCGGTGTCACTGTCAGTGTCAACATATAAATTATAAAATACTTAAATATGCGCGTGACAGACGATACATCCATAGTGCTAGAGCGAACAAGTACATCAAGGGTACCACCCTTTTCTGCTCTCGTGGAGGGAAAGGGAAGGGGGTGTATCATCACGTTTTTACTTTACTTAACTTTGCAATGTCTTAAAATTTTCTAACACAATTTGATGGACGAGTAATTGTTTTTAAAAATACACTAATTACGGAATTAATTAAACTCGTCATGGTAAAGCATACTCATGCACCAATACCAGGCAAATCTAATTCTTTAAGTTTAGAGCCTACATGTATATAATTATGGGTGTAATGTTGCGGGCCGTCGTAGGTAATCGTAGTTCAATCAGTATGCCCTGTATTTGAATCCCAAACAAGCTTGTTGCCCCATACTGATTGTGTCCACTGTCAATGACCACTTTGTCTCTGAGTTGTTCCTCTCGTGGGTTTTTCATAAAAAAAAATTATTTCTGAGATATCCACCTGCAAAATCACAAATTAATTAACAAACACTGTAATGATATAGTAATAATATCATTCATGCCCACGTCAGACGTAGAATCATTGCTGTTTAAAATAAAAAAGACAACGTTTTGGTTATTTTGATAAAATCTGTCGCGTTTACACCATTATTCGATATATACATGTACTATGTAACGTTGGCAATGGAGATATAATGTTCTGTTTGTAAAAAAGGCTTAATTGCAACTTGCAAGCCAGTATTTTAAATCCGAAATCGGAACCTGAAGTCAAATTAAATAAAACTTGGTTATATGACAGGTAGAAACATTTGAAATCATTATGGCGCCGGGTTATAGAAAAAACGTATTTGCATGTATTTTAATTTATAGTTTTGACTTTTTGAATATCAGTCTTTAAGGTTGACACCGCAACCCCCCCCCCCCCCAACTAAAATAACATTGACAACAACAATAACAACAACAACAACAACAACAACAGCAGCAAACACAACATACATCACCACCAACACCACCATATGATCACAATAATAGTGATGATAATAATGATGATGATAATAATAATAATAATAACAACAACAACAACAACAACAATGAGAAAATAATTATAACAATAATAACAATGACAATAACAACGACAGTACATGTACACCTACAAGCGTTTCCTATGGTCAGAAGTTTGCAAGACCATCTTGTTCCCCTGGATAGGTGTATATATATAATTGGCTGAATCTTTAGTACTCTGCCCAAGGGGCCCGCCGCCGTATTGGACCCTTCATAGAACCTAGTACAGTAGTAAACGTTATTTAAACTAAGAATTTCCCCTACTTTAAAATCTAGAATTAACATCAATAGAATCATACACTGGATTACTCGACTGTTTAAGTGTTATGATTTAGTTGAACTTGAAGTGGATAGTTTCGTTTGTTTTCGAGGCTCATGATTTAGTTGAACTTGAAGTGGATAGTTTCGTTTGTTTTCGAGGCTCAGCGGGGGCGTCACAAAGCTCAGTCGGTTAGTGCTCTGGACTGGTAGTCTGGAGGTTCGTGATTTCAATCTGGCTTTGAGCAAATACCTGATATGGTTTTAAAAAAAAGTAGGATACTAAAACCAATTGAAGATTTTTTTTTAAATCCCGGGACTCAGTATACAATCAGTGTCGAAGCTTTAACTGGAGTGGATTTGATTTGCGTCATTCCCCCTACCCAAAAAAAAGTACAATGTACTTCTTTTCTACAGTTCTTTGCCTACCGCATGCCTAAGGGTGGTTGCTTTAATGTGTGTGTGTGTGTGTGCGCGCGCGTGTAAACAAATTTCAGAGAAATCGAACTTTCTACTTCAGATGTGAATACGCACTATTCATTTTGATGATCATAGAAGCTTAATCCTCAGAGATAGGAAAACTTTCATTCCTTGAAATCGTACTTTTATACATGTATTACTTTTGTTATTCCCCTTGCACTTAATATATGCATATGATTTCTGACGGATTCCATTGTGGAAAAAAGAAGGGTACCGTATGCTATTGTTTTTTAGTACATACTAGTACAAGTACTTCAGAATGAGATGTCTCCCAGGATATTTTTCTAGTTGCTGCAGGCAATGTTATATTGCGTCTACGACGATCGGAATAAATAGTATGTACCGGTTGGCGTTGATGACTATGCCCCCTTTTCTTCTCTATGGCATTAAATGAGCCATATAGTGTTATATATTGCAATGATCATATTCTACTCAACACTTTTTGGGCAGCCCATTATTGTCTCTGTCTCATTGTACTGTCACCAACCCAAGCAGCAAGAATAAGCCTCCCAAGTTGCATCATCGAGTATAATCAAATAAACTTTATTCGATTGCAACGCACTCTACGTCACTCATCTACACGTGGGGTCGCAAGTACAACGTCGTGGAAGCTTACGTCTCAACAAGTCTTCTCATTTTGTATATCATAGGACGAGTCGTATTCTCAAGCTTACCACAACATTGTACTTACCGCCCATCATGTGATCCAAGCCCTTTTATGTGAGGTTATACTTCTATTTTCTCCATTTATAACACTAGCAGTAAAATCAACCCACGTAAATGCAAACAAAAGTGTTTAAATTAACAAAACGTATAATTCAGGTTAAGAAAAATTGTTTTCACACACACACTATTGGTGAATATGAGTAACTGCTTACTACTTCCCTTTTAATATGCCTGGTCATAACATTGATAGGTTCAAATTCTTCTCCCACAGCCCCAATAAACCTTTACACAAGTAATTGATTCTTACTTGCATGAGTCTTTTGAGGTATCCGTAGACCTATATGTAATTAAACGATTGTAAAACAATAATAATGTGCAACCTGATGGTATGTTACAGTTAGGCATGACATTGTGGCATTCTCTTGGTGATGATTGTGTAATGTGTGAATCCTGAAAATGACAATAACTGTGCTCTTCAGCATGACCCATTTTGAAGTTGTCCCAAAAGATTTGTGATGCCTGCGTTTAGGAGGTAGGTTTCAAGAAAAAGCAATGCAATTGCAACATCACAGTTCAAATAAACTCAAAACTCAAGGCTAAAGATACAAACCTAAGGACTTACCAAGAATATTTCCTGATGAGATATCCATCACATCACATCCTGACTACAGATCCGAGAGTTGGCTTGCATCACCTGCTAGCTGGTTCACAATATTGTCCTTAATGGAAAGCAGTTTTGTGAGGTGCTGAACTTAAAGAAAAATATTTTTCTTTACAATGAAAGAGTTCAGTGTCTTGCAAAAATTGTTGCCCTGGGACCAATTCATCATGATTCATGAAATTTGAGGGAAGCAGTGAACAAGCTAAGATCATCAAATGCAACATATGTGTGACTTTGGAAAGTGCCTGATGTCAAATTTGTGTCCAGCTGTGTATTCTAGGCCCAATTCAGCTCAAAGATGTTCCAATCACTACATGTACCAGTGTTACTGTTAGATTTTGTATGTCTGTACCCCACAGGCATTGTATTTGTAGGCTTGTCTTTATTAACACTTTATTATATTTAATCTATCTGTCCACCTGCCTGCCTGTCCGTCTCTAGCTCTGTCAGTCTGTGTGTGTGCGAGACTATCTCTCTTTCATTGCTACTGCTACTTTTACTGTTCCTGCTTCTGCTGCTGCTACAACTACTGTCACACCAACTCTACCACCTCCACAACAATTTAAAATTCTATTCCCAATGAGGCCCAATATTTTTAAGTTGCACCTGTTCATTTTTCGACACACTTGTGCAGTTTTACCCCGTTTCATACAATGTTCTGATGTTCATGTCCCTATCCTGGTCTTGGTCTGGGTCAGAAGAGTTATCGGCACACATGCTTCCCTAGAGCTTTCTACAGGAGAGACCTCCTCAACAAAGCTGGTTTTATGGATATTCGTCACGGTTTCTGTAACACTAACAGTTATTTCTTTTAACGAGACAGGGTTGTTGACCCTGTGCCCAACTCCCAAGCTGGAGGGTCAGGAGGAATTTCCAGCCAGCATAGTTTTTGAGGTCATTGTGGCACGCAAGCCTCGAAATCAACGGCAAGGTGTCACTCTTTGAAGATCACAAACCATAAAGGCAGATTAATTTCATTCCCTGGCCATATCATTTGTATTTTCTTTTGTCCTTTTCTCTTAGAGGGCAGCCTTGATAGAGATTCAAGTTGAAGATTGCTTCTGTTTTTTGTCTGTATATTGTTACTAGCTTCATTTATCTTATTGTTGTTTTTATACCTTGTTTCATATTAAAAGATTAGTCAGTATAACAACAAGATTATAATGGAGGTGGAAATCAAATAGTACTGTATATTGAAGTAAAAGCTTGTAATATCCATAGTTGGTGAGATGTAATTTTCATGTCAGAATGACTTTATTGACAATCTACACATGTTGATAAAAACTACATGTATATTAAATCGAATTGTCAGCAGTATTGAGTAATAATAATAATAATAATAATAATAATAATAATAATAATAATAATAATAATAATAATAATAATAATAACAACTACAATATAAATGACAATGATAAAAAAAAATAATAGTGGTCTCCAGTTTTCATTTTCCCAAAGAGTTGACGTTTTTTTTTATCCATATCTTTGAGTGCTGGGAGTTGGATCAAAGGAATCACTCCTAAAGATAAGGAAGTCTATTGTTAAAAGCTAGACATTATCTCTTCCCCATATAAAATAATAATAATAATAATAATATTAATAATAATAATAATAATAATAATAATAATAATAATAATAATAATAATAATAATAATAATAATAATAAAATAAAAAACAATAAAATAATACGGATGAATTGTAGAGTGCCTTATCCAATAAACTCAGCTCATGATATATGAAGGGTCTGTCCTCTGTCTGACATTCAAAGGTGAATAGCAAGCAACATAGATGTTATTCTTTCACTTTTATACAAGAGTCATCTTATTACTGATTGATAGGTCTGATCTAATCATTATTAATATTAAACTGCTTAATCGTTTTCTCAATAGCTTTTTGTAACTGATTTACATTACTTGTATCTGTAAGAGTGCACTCTTTGGACTTGTAAACATGAGGTCCATGGTTAAATCTCAGCTGTCGCCCCAATCTTCATAATTATATAGATTTCTCCAGGAAACCTATGGGGGCTTAAAACTCATCAAAGGTTATTATTTTTATGACTGATCACTTCTTTGTCAATTTGTATGCTCATTCTCTTCAACTTGCCTTAAAACCTGACCCATCTAAGAACCCTCTTTTCTCGTCTCTCAAGGGGCAAGTTTTTTTTATGGGAAGACTGTTATAATAATAATAATATCAAAAATAGCAATAATAATAATAATAATAATAATAATAATAATAATAATAATAATAATAATAATAATAATTGAAAAAAAAATGAAAAAAAAACAACCTCCAATTAAACCACCGCATCAATAACATATGCAAGCTCCTCCAATCGAAATAAAAAAGTTACAATTACATATAACAATCGTAGAATTATCTCAAAACATACATAACAGCATTAGTAAAGTCAAGAGCATTGTCTTTTCGTGAAAGCTAAGTAGACTTTCACTGCACTCTTGAAACATGCTTTGCTTTTAATGTGATATGTAGGGATTATGAAAATGTTACAAGGAAAAAAAAAAAAAAAGAAAGTTGAAGCAATAAATATGATTGGGAACACTTAAGATATAAACACATTTTAACCTTATAAACCCTGGCCCCTTGGCAGTATTTTGACTCTATACCCAGCCCCCTGAACTGAAAACGGTTTCTAGGCTCACAATGTCCATCATCAAAATAATGTGTTTACTGGTTTGTTACTGTGTAGTCTACATGGTTATTACGGTGCTCAGTAAAATTAAAAGATTCACTGCTTAAGCGGAATCTCTGGCTCAAAAGGTTAAAGAAGTCAGAGATTATTTTAGTAAAGAGCTGATTTCACTGAATGATCTTTCTACTTTTTAGGACAAGAACAAAATTCAAATACAATTGTGGCTTTAGCTTATAAAGAAATGTCAGTAGGCTGTTTTATGGTAAGCTTATGAAGGAAAAAATAACAATGTTTGTGTGCTATATTTATTTCAGAAAAGAGTCTCTATAAATATACATAGTTCAATCTTTTGTTATGCCCTTTTTGTAAATTTTTTATCACCATACATTTTCTTGAAAATTTTTGTATAGAAGAGTGATATGGACATTTTTCTTTATAGCAATCCTGTGTAAGCTTATATATGCTGGTGTGCTTCATTACCAAATTCCATTAGTAAGAACCATACTAAAAGAAAACCACTAAATTCATTTTTTCATATCATAACTCTACTGCTTAGAAATCCACATTAAAGAGATACAAATGAATGAGTGAATGACTCACTAGTATGATCCTATTCCTAATAATAATTGATAACAATAAAAAAAAAGATTTGCCTTCTTTTTTCAATGTTACACGACAAAAAATGAAAAAAAAAAAAAAAGTGTGATTCATGAGGCATACATATATTAACTTCAAGCTAAAACAATAAAAAAAAAAATGCAGATCCTTAATTATACACCTTTGTCAGTTGGTACAATGGACCAATTAGGGTTGAAAGTTATACAAAGTTGGGACATTTCTAAAACCAAACAGCAATATTTTAGACAATAAAACAAAGCATAATGTAGATGGTAAAAATTAATAATCTTGATTTCTAAAAAAAAAAGATTGTTTTGGATTTTGCTTATTTATGGATATTTATAAATCATTCAAGTAAACCTCATATATCTTGTGCCCATATGAACATAATTGTTTTGTACCACTCAAGCACTCAAGGCTTTTATTGTGTTGATTTTTCTCTGCTCATATTTCTACATTGTCAGATGCTTGAACACTCGTCTCTCCATGACTGGCTCTAGGACAGGGTCAAACTTGGAGGCTGGTGTGTCTGGAGGTGCACGCTTCAAATTATTCATGACTGTCACATGCTTTCCACTAAACACTGTTGTTGTCAACTGGGGTAAGTCTGTGTTGTGAAAGTCTTCCCTGTAAGTCAACATGATAGGTCAAAGCTCAATATTAATAACATGATAGATAGTTTACAATAATTTTTTAAATAAAAGAATTTGTGCAGTGATCATGTTACATGCAAGGTTTAACTGTTGATTCTTTGTACCATACTTAAATTTATAAAAAATATAAATTTTTAATATCAATTCACATAATAATGGGTCTTTTTTGAAAGGCAAAATTATTTAAAGAAAGAAAAAAAAACTGGAGTGCTTATATCACTTTTGAACATTGGACACAAAAAGAATCTTTTCAAAATTTGCCTACGTTTCGAGATTTTTACAAAAAAACTACCAAACACATTTATTTGAAGAAAGAAAAATTGAATCATCTATTGACTTCACTGATGAAATAAAGTTTGTCGATTAGCTTGTGGCAGAACTTGAATGAATCAACAAAAGTCAAGACACCTTACATTACTTTCTCCCAGATTGGGATGAGGAGGATGACATTTTTATAATTTCCTTTAAGTTGTTGACTTTAGATCTCATTCAAGTGTAACGACTGGTTATTGAAATCTAGGTATGAATCCTAATGTACCTTTAGAACAGTCATTACAATTTGTTTCTCAACTGACTAATTCCTGACACACTTTTACGAACCACTGTGAATGTCCATCAGCAGTTGGTATCTATCATGCTAAGTTTGGCGGGTGTGGAGGTGTGTTAGAACTTTTTGAGTTATGACACTTTAACCAAGACAACCTTAAGCTCAAATCCAGGTCTAGAATTCAGAGAGATCAAGATGGATAAGTTATTCTGTTGCAGTGAACAAATATGTTGAAAAATAACCCTTCTCCCCAATGCATTAGACTAAACTGACTGCGTGTGTCCAGTGAATTCTGCAGTATTATAGCCTAATTAAAGATTAAACTTCATGCTTAATATAAGAATGCTTGCAAGAAAGTAAATATGTGGACTTACGACTCTTTATATTTTGGTCTCATTCGAGAGGCATCTATAGAAATTTCCTGTCTGTCTTTGGCAGCCTGTATGAAAAAAATGACATAATAGAAAAAAAAAATTTATCCAAACATATTGCAGCAGCAAGAGACAAATCATTAAAAAGATGCCCATGTTAAAAAAAAAGAATGGTCTCCTACTACTATGGTGCTGGCTATCATCACAATTTGCTATGCAATACTATGCAAAGTCAAAATTACAACCTTCTCCCTGTATAATTTGTATCCCCCAACATCACTATTGTGGACTACAAATTGCTCATGTCTAGCATCCATGTGAAATAAAATGTGTCTCAATCCTAGATCTAGTCAGTATTTCTGTTATGATTAACCCAAACCTATAATTTTGTTGACAGATCAATCTATATAGATCAAGGAAATAGCAGCCGTCCACAGTTCTGTATGGAGGGGACTTTAAGGTAGCATTACCACCTTATATCTTTGCTGAGCTTTGAGCACATGAGATGTTGTTAGAAAAATAGGGCCATGATAAATCCGCTCTTCAGTCCAGAGAGTAGAGCCGACTTGTGTTCAGTTTATCCACTTTGATTTGTTTGACCACAAGACTCTAAGGCTAGATTGTGGTCATGCCATACTTACATGGTCAGATGAGTGTGAATAAGATGAGGCGTTGCATGGTGTTAACATTGGTTAGACAGTGGACCTTTCTTGGGTTGGTGTAATTGGAAAATTGTTAACACTTTGATTTGTCAAATTTGTAACTCTAGTTTCTCAGTATAGACATTTCTATCATAGTGTGTATCATGACCAAGTTTTAAGTGATGTGCACCAGATCAGAAAACGCTGCTTATACGCAACACCAAAACAAACATCAAAATGAAATCACTTGAAGAAGTCTCTGGATCTTTTTAGAATCGAATGCCATAGAAGAGTTAAAGTACATAAAAATAAAATGGGAATATATCACAGCCCTAATACCATAACCTAGAGTTTGTATAAAGAAACAGCTGCCCCCTTTGCCTAACATCACGTTAAACACTGCTTCTCAAGGTTGATGTTATGTGGTTATCACTGTAAAGAAAGAAAACTGACCAGATTTGAACCATTGAAAGAAATCTTAGAGAAGACACAGAAACCTTTGTTTCCCGTACAATTTGAATTTTATTTTTTTTTACCTTCAAAAGAGCAAAGTTTGAAGTCCTTGAAACAAAGTCAGTGAAGTCTGCAATTGCCTTCTCCTTTTGACGATGGTTCTCTCGAATCTTTGGAAACAAATTATGGGGGGGATAAGATTTTATAGTCGGTGATGTTGCGTACAAGAAAAAAGTTTAAACTGAATGAACCAACCTTTCCAATACAAAGTACTGTTGCAGATATTTTTCGTAATGGGAGCTAAAAATATCCTCCGACTGATAATATTTCTTATTTTTAAGTTAAATTTTAAATAATTCAAATTATGTCAATCTATTAGCAAATGAATTATTTAGCTCGGGTATCCTTTTGTTTTATAACAGTGATTTCTAAGCCTTTTATCTTTGTAATTTAAAACAAAAATTTCCAAAGAGATATATGTATTTCTTTCCGAAATATATAACTAACCTCTGCATAGAACTCTTGCTCATCCAAAATGTCCTGATTTCGCTGTGCTTCAAGCAGTTCACTTTGAGTACTCAGCACAATCTGAGCACGTTCCTCAATTGCGCGGGAGATTGCCTCTATGGCTTCTTGGTCTGGTGTTACTGGGCGCACATTTTCCTCCTGTAGCTCACTGATAGTCTCAGACCAAACTTCACCCATCTTGAAGTCAAGATATTTTTCTGAAAGAGTAAGATTATGGTATTATAATAGAGAATGGCTGTTAGGAATGATTTTTTTCCTTCACCATAATATGTAACCCTAGATAATTTAGGAAGATGCTGGATCAAACTTGTACTGTAAATATAATTTGAATAAATGTTCACAGCAGCATCATGACAATTTCTTAAAAAAAACAAAACATTTATATATTTTCTTACTGAAGAAATCTGTACAAAAACTAAACTTGTCTCACCAATGATAGTGAGTGTGACATGATCCTCCACTGTGAGGCCTGGGAGATCAGTGAAGCCCATCTTGCAAAATAAAGAGTAAACCTTTGCACGCATATTCTCTCCAACATCTGCTACTGCTTGACTGACACATGATGCGGGCATGGGCACCACCCCCATCTCTGCCTGGATACGGCCCATCAAAGGTTTATGCACATCTGGATAAGAATGTGACCAAAACACACCAGTGAAAGAAAATGCAGTTCACAACAAATATAAAGGTTAATAAATTTCCAAAGTTGTTTTAAATTTTTTACACATATTTGAGAAAGGAGACTTAAGTTTCTTGAGTCATATAAAAGACACTGTGAAAATATGATTTACCTGTAGATGAAAATGTACTACCTCTCTTTAACAGTATAAGATTGATTATATCTTCACTGCCATTTATTCATTTTACATCACAAATATGTGCCTTTAATTGTGGTGTATGATTTTAAGAAGAGCATATTCACCAAAAAATCTGAGCAAAGCAATGCTATAAATCGGCAAGTTAGACAACATAAAGGATGTATGAAAATATAGAAAAATGTTATTAAATAGTCTTTAGTTTTAGAGCAGAGTGGCTTTGATTTTTCATTGCCTGCATGAAGTTAAATATCTGAGACTTAATAAACTTAAATATAATTGCAATAAACTTCTAAATTTTGGTACCAAAAGACCTTAAAATTGTAGATGATCAATGGCTCTCATTGCTGTGCTAACACATCATACATATACTTTGGCTCCGATTTGAATAAGAGAGTGTACATCCTTACCATATATCGCACCCTCATTGTCACGTTTTACTCCAATTTCAGATTCCTCTTGACGCCAAATTTGACAAAGCAGGTGTGAAGCTGTGCATCCATCTTTTCCACGCCAGGTGAGTACATGGTTGACAGTCTTGGGGTTCTCACACAGATCAAGCAAGCAACCCAAGATGACATTGTGCATGTTTTTGGGGCACACCTTGAAGGTAACAAAAAGAGTGGTGATCAAAGTTGTATTGAAATTTAAATGTCTATAAAATATTTTCTTTTAGTAAAATTTATCGGTGTGATGTTGTTGTTCATAACTGAGTTTTCATGGGTTGATATTATATCTCCTTCTCTATTCACTCACTTCATAAGTGAGTTTTCATGGGTTGATATTTTACCTCCTGCTCTTTTCACTCACTTATAAAATGTTGATCTTCATTTACTCCAGCTATTTTTTTAAATCAAGGTTTTACATCTTATTATGCTAATGGTTGGATGTCACCTGCTACAAATGACAAGCCTTAACAAATGAGACTAAACATTTTTGAAATTAATATACTCCTCAAGAATAGTTATTTGCTTAATATACATGGTTGTTTTTCTTACCTCCAAAAGATCAAACAATAGAAAAACTCCTTCTTTTTCTAGGAAATAGTCCTCAGTTATGTAGCAGCCCACAATAGCACACCTGGAAGAAAAAGACTTATACAAATTAATTAAGGCCTTATTGTTATCCCAAATAAATATTATGACATTGGCAGAACAAAATTCATTGCTTTAGATTACATTCAGCTTTTTTTGGAAAATGGTTTCAGGCAATTAAAAAAACTGATTTTTAAAAGATCACTTATGAACATATCAGATGAGTAAATTACAAATTGATTTTCCTTTTCACAAAGACTGTCATATGCAAACACTTCCGCAACTTAAACTCACTACAAGGCTATATCAAAACAATTGAAAAATCTACCAAGCTATTTAATAAGGTAAAAAGCAGACATTTCTATTGTTAAGGTTTAAAACTTCCTTTCAACATATAAAGATGTCAATGTAAATATCACAGTTAAATGAATGTAACATTAACAAAAAATCCAATTTTGTAAAACATACACTGTATCAATGATAAAAAAATTAGAGTTTTGGTTATAACATGACCATGTCAAGAACATCTTGTTACATTTACCATGTACAGTCAATTGAAGCCAACAACAACTTGTGATGTCCAAGACCACTGCTTAGGAGTTTTGTGTCTGTGCGCAGGTATCTAACAACCATGTCTACTCCTTGTATTCCAAAAAGTTCCTAAAATTGCAGACAAAATATACAATATATCATGGTTCGTGCTAAAAACATACAGAAAATGTTTTCATTACACAGAACATTATAGCTAGTGTTGAGTATTTAGCAATTTTTAAAAACTGAAGATTTAATAGTTTCTTAAAAATATAGCAAAATCTACATGCAATGATCTCTCAGTAAGTGTTGTGTTCTTGTAAGTTGTAGAAGTCAGAAGGCAGAAACATTGTAATCAATACAAAGTCAATTATGCAGATTTTTCCAACCCATTGTCTCAAAATATTCTAAAATAAGTAAGAGATGCCTAAATACTTTTTGATAATTCGAATATTTTGTGTCAAACTATATGAATATCTTTTGATAGAAGGCTTGCAAAATCTATCTTTCATTTTAACTGATAAGAGCCAAAACAAAAGTAATTTTGGCAAAAGCATCTTTTCTCTACCTTTCTATGCATATCCCCATCACACAGACATGAGAGGATGAACAGTATGTCTGACTGCATCTCAATCTCAACTGCATCATTTTCTTCCGTTCTCTGGGTGAAAGCTGTATTCAGTACCCCTATTTGAAAGAGATATGTCTCATTATCTTCTTACCATCTTGCATAACCATGGTTTTATGAACATATTTAATTTTAAATCAAGTTATATTTAAATTAATTTTTTAAATTTCAACCCATGGTCATAAAAGTGACTGTAAAATCAATAACAAAGGCTACTAAGGATATGACGAGGGATGGTTTTGGAATATTTTTAAACAGATAGAAACTCAAAAGACTATTTCAACTTATTACAATAATTACAAATCTGTCAGTCAAGACTCACAATTACTTATATTAGTTGCGTTTTTTAAACATAATTATTTTCACAAAAAAAATCGTAACATTAATAAGTAGAGGCAAACATAAAAATGGAGCATACAAAACAAGTTCACAATATAAAAAACAACGTCATCTCTCAAAAAATGAGACAAAAATCTTCAATAATGAAGTCACCCATAATCATGGAATAGGCATCTTAACAAAAAATAATGCGATGAAATGACTAACAAAAATATTTTTTCTCACTTACATTTCGTGCACGTGTCTTGCAAACAAAATTAATATGTAAAGGGAAAGTGAATGATAAGTTGCTTTTGAAGCGATTTTTTATGTAGGAAAACAATTTTTAATCAGCTGAGTGTAATGTCAATTTTAAATTAAAAAAAAAAAAATTTTTATATCTCACCAATGTATGCCATAGTTTTTTTTATAATTATTTTTTTAAATTCAATTTTTTAAATGAATACTAAATAGATGTTTGTTTGAATAAATCTTGATACTATTAGACAGGGATACAAGTGAATTTCTCTTGTATGATGCAATCCAAATATCTCTTGAATTAGGTTCTCTAAACAGGTTTTTCTTTTTTGGCTCAGGCACAAACTGATCTGTAGAACGAGGGTACTCACTCAGTTGGTGTATAAAAACTATTGAACATATTTTAAAATGAAAGATATCATTAAAAAGCTTTGTCTGTGCTGTTTTGATTGTTGTATAATACCTGCTGCTTCATAAAATGAATAGTGGTCTTTCATTGCGTCTAAAACTATGATAAACTGGCATAAATAGCGACCGGGATCTCGGGGTCTATTTAAAGACCTTGCACGTGAATCGGACTGATAGCAGATTCTTGTAGATTTGTTAAAAATGTGCGAAAGATAAAATTTTTTTTAATGTATTTTTCTATATAGTAATATATAAGTTTTACTTTGAGAAATTTCACTTTGAAAATTTTGTAGTCGATTTTTCCGGAAAGGGTCGGAATTTCAACTTTAAAAATATGTCACTGTAAAACTCGTCAATTTCTCTGTTAAAATGAATCTGAGTCTGATTCATGCGCAAGGCAAAAGAATAGAGGCACCCCTGACCAAAAACGCGTCAGCTTTCAGTCACTGATCCATGGACTTCAGAAACAGAAAATTTTATATAGCTGCCAGTCCACAATGACGGCCATCTAGGCCTCTACGATTGGCGAGCAACTTTTTTTAAAAATGTTTTGCCATACAACAGCACTCAGATGCTAATTTCATGCCATTTTATCATTTTTTACAATGAAAACCTTTCACATATTCTATCATTACCGTTAAAACCCCAAATTTTTATTACATCTAATCTAGATAGAGCCTCTGTAGGCCTACTCTAAATCTAGATAGATCTTACAAAGAGATTCAGCAAGCCCTTGGAATGAAGTGCTTTCAAGTTCTTCGAAAATAGACAGATTACAACAAAATTAAGATAAATACTTTGATAAGATGTTCAAGTTTAAAAGATATTTTTTTTATCCCATAGATTGTCATTTTACGCTAAAAATAAGAGTTTTCATTGGCAGTTTCTCAACCAAAACAACGAGACTGCCGCAACATTGGATGGGCGAGTTCAATTTTTTTTAACGGATGGAGACAGCTTATGAAAAAAACTCAAGCTTTTTTACTTTTCAATCAAATATAAAATTATAATTTATACTACCCATATAAAGAGTGTAGTTATGTTTTTTTTGAATGATATTTATACTCTTTTTACTATGGTTTATAGGTGACACGGAGCAAAGGTTTATTTTGGCTCCAGGCTGCCACCCCTATTCCAGAAGATGATTCGCCTCCATTATTTTCTATAGGCGAAAGTGCTCTTGAGCAGCATCTACATCGCTTAAGTTAATTCAAGGCAGTGCGTTCGTGATGGCAAACCTTGCCTTTTCTGTGATCTTATTTCAAATTTACAAGCATGCATGCATTCTATTATCTTTAATGATTTTTTTGAAAATTAATGATTTGTCTCTTTTTGTCACACTTGTGAGAAAAAGTGTAAAAAACAGATGTGTTCGGAGTTTGAGTTGATAAAAATCCTTAGTTTCTTGTTTGAAACGCTTGAAAAAAACTCATTCAGTATAGAGTGTGTAACACAAAAATGATCAACTTCGGGTCTGTAGTTATTTTCACATGAAGCTCCGAACTTGGTTCATTGCGCAGTTGCGGAAAATGGGAAATTTTTCAAATTTTTTAAATTGGGTAACTTCTTCAAAACCAAGCTATACAGTTGAATTTGGTGTCATAATTCTTATATCCAGATCAATAACAATTGGAAGCCAAAATGCAATTTAATTTTTTAGTTTAGAGTACCTACTTGAATCCATTTCTGTTATCTGGCATGTAAATCTATTTTTTCATGTTCTTAATGTACAAACTTGAATCCATTTCTGTTATCTGGCATGTGAATCTATTTTTTCATGTTCTTAGTGTACACACCCGTATTGACAGTTTTCTATGACAGCTCAGTTAAAAAAAATAGGATTTATACAAACCAATTAGTTGGTTAATAGCGCCTTGATCAGCCAAATCCTGAAGCAAGAACTCATCCTCTGTAGAGACGACACTGCGCATCAGCCGCAGGCAGTGACGCATCTGAGCCTTTTTACTGCCACGTCCACTTGTACCATGGAAACTGTTGCCTTGGCCACAAAACTCATCTGAATTTGAGAGTATGGCACAGTCCGAAAAAGGGAGAGAATTGTAAATTTACTGTTTCAACACAGAAAGAGATGGATTTGAAATAGTATGAGATCAGAGTGAACCCAAAAAAGATTTTGTGACTTTTTGTCTTAAAATATATTTCTTTGCATTCATTCAACACAGTCATGCCTTATGAAAGCCAAATACATCTTCCGATCTTTAGCAAATACAAACTGTAACAAAATTATAAAAAGAAATTGTACATAGGCTTCTAGAAGAAGTGATTGCATAATGAGCTTTGGGCATAACTATATTATCAAGCACCTTAACGATGATCATAAGAAAGCTGACTTTAATAATAAACGATGTCGATGTAAAAGATTCTTCAGCGAAACCTAGGATACAAAGCTCTCTCTCCCTCTCTATAAAGAGCACATAATAAATGTTAAGGAGAAAGACGTCAGCTAAGCAACCCTATCATAGGCTTAAAAAGAAAAGCCAGTCTCCATAAGTGTTTCTACACGAAAATTTGGAAACCTTTTAAAAATTATATTTTTGAATGAATGGGAGGAGCCTATAGGCAGCTGAAATAGGTCTAAAGAAAGTAGATAAAACCCATCAGTAAAAATGAAATGAAAAAAGTAAAAAAGAAATAACAAACCTGGGCCGACACACCATTCAAGTAAAAGAAGGAGGCGTGTAGACCCTTGACAGGTCATATAGTCCTCTAACATAAGGGGACATAGTGTGCACAGAGAAGCCATTGCTTGCAGTTGAAGCTCCTCAAACTGAGCTGGTGTCCATTCACGTGGGCCAGTTTTACGATCATTTGCTCGCACAAATGAGAAGAGGGCCAGCAGCAAATGTCCTTCCGATAGGATCTGTGAAATTATCAAGTAATGAAAAAGACTAGTTTACTATAAAATGAAAGCTAGAACAAATGTTATTCGCGTTCCTTTATCAAGACATAATTTTGAAGTAAAGAAAAAATGCACTTTTAAGGTTTGTAAAAAAAAAAAAGATCGAAAATTTCAAGAAAGATGAGATCTATTTAGTAGATAAAACTTCTTTGAAGTAAAGAAAAAATCTTCATAAATATATAATCAAAACAATACTACTTATCCATCACTAGTTTATGTTACAATCAACTACTCATGTGTCACTCACTGAAACAACAGTAGTGTCTTTACTGAGAACAACTAAAATGTTGAACAGCAGCTTGCGCAGCTCAAAGTCCTCATGATTTGTCAACAGCTTCAGGTGCCGCACAAGTGCATTGTGAGACTTCACTAGAAAGAAAATTGGAAGAAAGAGTGGCTTTAATTTCCTTTAAAATCTCTAAAAAAAATTTGACAAGAAGCATCAATAATGCATAAATTTATACTGATCTATTTTACACACAATAAATTTACGCTAAAATAATGCCCACTTACAATAATAAAAAAAAATGAAAAAACAAAGACACATGAAATTTTCTGTCTTACCTTCTTGGAAAGTAGCAAATAATGTAAGCTGTTTAGCAAAGCCTGTCTCAACAAAAGGTGTTTCAGGGCACTGGGTTGCAACCAGTGTGGCTAGAACAAGTAGATCATTTCGCAGCTGTCGATCGTAGTGGCTGTATCCCTGAGTCAACTGGTACACAAAGGCATCTCGTAGTTGGCTTCAGATGAAACATAATTTTAAATTTTACTTCATTAAAAACACACAAAAGAAACACAACTATTTCCACTTTATAAATAATCCCTTTCCCTCCTCTAGTTATCAATTTTTTCCCATTTTATTTCACTAAAAAGAGAGAATCATACAATTAAAACTTTCTTCAATATATTACCTTTGGTTAAATCATAATAAATAATGCAGTTTATTTTTGTGCAGCCTTTGGCAATACAGTAGTGCTCAACTATAGCGGCACCTGCTACAGCGGGACCATCCCTATCTGGGTCGGAAAATCCCGCTGTAGGCATGTTTTACTGTAGTAAAACTCAAAAGCATTGGAAATATCAATGAAATTAAAAAAAAAAAATGTGAAAAAATTTAACAAACTTACATTGTCAAAAGTTTTATTAAAAATCAGTTGATTAGTACTAACAGTAAGACAAAATACAACAAAAATAATACTATCTTAACTTTATACCTTATGCAGGAAAGGTTGTTCAGCTGCTTTGCAAGAACAGCCTTGTCTCCATTTTCCATCAAATTCCAGAGAATGTCCACACTGCGAAATAAAAGCTGGCCACTTGGATCAGGATCCATCAACCGAGAGCAAATCCTCCTACCTCCATCTACAAATAACATTTGGTCGCAGTTCTTTGCTGACAACAAACAAGGTGAAAACCATAAAAAGATTCAGTCATTTGATAGAAAATCAAACATAAATAGATAGTAAAAGAGACTGACTTGAAATATCATGTGTGTCATGAATATGATGGAGCATATGAAGTCTTTTCATCATCCAATAATTATTTAATCAAGACATTTCATTTGTAAATGTACAGAGAAGGTTTTTCAACAAAAGGATAAAACCCCCCAGCTTCCTAACACAGCTATGTAACCAATCAATGTCTTTCTTTGTTTTGGATAAACTTTGCTTAAAATATAGGTGGAACCAATGCTTCAAAATCTTGACCACACATAAAATTTTTTTTTTTATAACCAATCTTACCTGATGATTTTGAAAACAGCTGCAAAATCTCTAAAACTTTTAGTTTTGATGGTAAGTCTGTCTCCAACAAAGCCAATGACTGAAATAGAGTGACAGATAACTCAACCATCTACAATGAGGGAAACACTGCTTATAATTACGATAATGTCTTGAGAAAAAAGCAGCTCCGTCTAGGTTTTTTCCCCCCAACTCCAAAGCTATCAGACTAATCACATTTTTTCCATCAGCAGTATTCGACATGGCTGATAATTTTTTTTGGTCATCAACTGTCATCATAATTTAAGGTTTAAAAAGAAAGGCCAATAAAATTTGACTTTGAACAAATCCCTCAACAAAAATACTTTACTGAATGTATTTGGGTACTATAGTGAGATTAAGACTGTTACAAATCCTTGAGAATTATAAAATATATTCTTAACTCTTAGTAGTTATTAAATATTATCATCCAAGTCAGAACAATAATATCCCCAAGTAGCATCCTTTCGTTTATCTAGTCTTTGAGCTTTTAAAACTCAAAGTAAACTGGCCTTTCACTCAGAACATCATAACATCAACTCTCATCATGGATTTTGTGATTAACATTGGTCTAGCCAATAGCAAAAGCTACATTTATATAATGCTAAAAATTAGAGAAAGAAAATTCACTCTAGTTAAGAACATTATAAAAATGTAAAACACAGCACCCCAATTTTCACCCACCTCCTCCCCCTAAAAAAAGCAACAATAACCAAACACCCAAAAAAACAAAAACTCACCTTTACAAGTGTTTCTGATATATCACTGAACTCCACCATCTTATTGTTGTAATCAAGAGTTGTTGGCTTCAAACCTTTGTACATAAAAAAGCAACAAGCTTCATGAAAGAACCCATATATAAAACGGAAATTTAGCTTACAAGGAAGCATTACAGTAACACATCATCAATTTTATTTTTTTCTGAACCCAGAATATGTATTGATTTGGAATCTTTTCCCCCGAGGTATTTCGTCCCTCTAAACATGTGAAGCCACACAGGAATCATATGTGTTTAAAAATCAAACCAGTTTTATTTGCCCCAAAATAATTGTAGGCCTAATTGAGTACTTTGAACTTAGTTAATACCAATTAAAGTTTGATAGAAACTGAAAAGAGTTGCCTTTTTACCTCCCTCTAAAAAATGTGGCTGGTATATGTTAAGAAGGATGAGTTCATGTATACATACAAGTATTCATTGATGGAATAATTAAAAATTGTGAAAGTAATCAAACATTTTCCTTCAAGTAATTGTCTCTTCAACAATGATATTTGCACTTTCCAAGTGGATACCTTTAAACTGAAGGTATATAATCGGTTTGAGCGCTCATCAAGTAATGCTTAGATTATAAAAAAAAGAATCTATTATCTATCACCAATTTATCATAAAAAATTAATTAAAACTAAATTTCCATCCCTATAAGTGCATAAAATATCATTGTTATGTTTTACTACAGACTTACATTGGACTGACTGTGCTACTTTCATTGTAGTAAATTTTAAAAGGGTGTTGCATATTTGTTTTCTTACATCTGAACTTGGAATTCTCATCAAATAGCCTGTAAAAGAAAGGTTTTTAAAGACTTAGAAATATACCCTTTGTAAACATCAATGACAATAAATATAAAAAATGTAATAAATTTAAAATACACATTTTACCTTTATTCATTAATCTGAAAGACATAATTAAAGTAAATTTTTTCTCATACTCTTGGCGAGAATTGGGTCACCACAAGTTCTGTTTATTTTTCTTGGCAGTTGGTGTAGGATGCATTGGCATAGGTTGCCATGAAATCCCTCACCACACTTTTTTTTCCATGACTTAAGAGCTCCAGTTACCCATTACGTTCTGGAGTGCCAAAATTTTTTTTCTCCAAGTTGGGGATCGAACTCAAAACCTTCTCAACAATGGTGGCCATTTCATTAAGAACATTTTGACAGCGAATGAACCAGTGATCATAATGCACAAAGGTTGATTTTAATTGTGGATGAAAATTATTGTATTACCTTCAACAAAAATTTAAGCATTTGGTCTTCAAACTCACAAGTGTCAAAAACATTCCAGTGAGATAATCATGCCATCTACTTGCCTTAGATAAGTAGGAAAATGCAGTTTGGATTGTTTGGAGGTATCATCATGAATTAGCAACGGGCAACATATCGGATATTTCAGTAAAGCTCAGAACTGTAAAGAAGTTACCAAGAAAATATAAAGTTTCTTTTATATTCTTATTACCGAATTTTCAGCCCTCACAATATCTGAGGTTTGCTTGTTGTTGATGTTTTTTTTTTCTTCGATGGTTCCTCGGGTTCCGAACAGGTAGAAAAAAACCCAACAATTCCCTGTCCCTGCATTTTAACATTATTTTAAAAAATTACGATTGCTGAGGCACTGGAAAAGCTTGAACTAGAAAGTGCAATTAGATGCAAACATCCACGGGAAGCGAATCAAAACGAAAGCAACCTAAAGCAACACAATGCCAGTGACAGTAATAAGGATACCTGTGTCAGTCGCAGAAGTAACTGACGCTTTCATATTATACATGTATTTGCATTATCGCATTGTTTTAACAGACACAGGTCCAATCCGTTGACACTGTAGATATATTTTCGTTACCGCTCAAGGGTAAAATTTCCCGATTTCCTTTGTGATACAGTTGAGTTACAACTTTTCGCGCACATGGGACCGATCAGGTAATACTATATTATCGATACAGTTCAAAGAAAACCTCCTTGATTTTAGTTGTGTTGTGTATAAGGAGGAAAATGTGGAAAAAATAGCTGCACATACAAAATCGCGGAGGATCTAGGCAATAAACTAGGCAAAATGATTATCCTCAAAATTTACCTTCCCCACCCCTCCCCTAACGACTGGTTGAAAGTTTTAGAGAAGAAAAAAAAAAGTGATTTTGAAAATAGATAAATTACAATAAATCATTTTAACTGCCTCCATCATTACAGTCTGTCTAGAAGTTTTTTTCTCTTATTGTCGCTAAATAAAGCATAACAATAAAACTTTAATTTTTTAAACATTATTTAAAAAGACTTATAACAGTATGACAACATAGGACGTACCAAGTTGTGAAACCGACTCCACAACAATTTGTTCGTAGACAAGCTCGTCTGAGGACTTTTCCATCAAGAATGGAAGACTGCATAGCTTCAGAATTTCCAGGATTGGCTGTTCATAAATTGGGTTGGAATCAACCCTGTCAGCACAAACATTCAAAATTTTGAACACTTGCACCAAGTCTTTCATAGGCTTGTGAAACAGTTAAGGATAAAAAGCAGCTCATTTAATTGGTTTTCAAAACATGTCAATCATTTTAAAAAGAATACTGTTTAATCTTGCTTTTGCCTTTTTTAAAAGTAAAACAGGCGTCAATAACTATGCATCTCTTTAAAGCACAATCCCCCTCCCCCAACCTCTGCTCTTTTGTTTCCTATTCAACATCTGGACCATGATTGGAAAAACAAGAAGAAAATAAGCCTTTAATTTCAGGGGCATCAAAGCAACCATTTTATTTAATCACATTCTCTATTTCAAAATTATCAAGCTGAGACACCCCAAAAGATTATGGTTGTCAATAGCATAATTTTGTTGATAGCTTGGGTTACTTCTGTTCATATAATTGCTCAGAGATCAGTTTAGAAAGGAAGATATTTAAGTCTGGCTTACTGTTAGGTGTTGTAAAGAAATAAGTAAGTACTATTTATCCACAACCTCACTTTTCTCAAAGAAAATTATATTGTGTCATATAAAATATATAGCGAAGGATACAAAGCCATTTGCAAAATGCCTGGCCATTCTAGACAGAGCATGGACATGTCTTTCATAGAGCATCAACTGTAAAGTAAAAAAGGCAAAGTATTATATTTGCAGACTTAGTTATATATGTGTCAGTCAAGTGGTATCAGAATAACAAAATAAATATTTTCGAATTAAAGCAAAAATGTTATCACACTGTGAAAGCATGCCTTTATTCTAATTCTGTTAATGATTAAATTGAAAATACTATAGAACCTTTCACTAATTTTTAGTAAGAAAAACACTACCCATTAAATTTCTAATTTTTCGTCAGATTGAATTTACTTAAACAAGTTACCAGTCCTCATTTATTTGTTTGTTAACTGTTAACTTAAGGTTTAAAAATTCATATTGCTGCTAATAATAGTAAGGCAAATGTGTATGACTCACTTCTGGAACAAAAAATAAAAAGAAGGAGTTGTCTCAAATTGTAAGAAAAGATTCCATTAAAAAATGTTTGGATTTATAATGATTATTTAATTAAAAAGCCTCTAAATCAGCATAAATAGATACATAGAGTAAATGAGTCAAATGGTATCACTCACCGAATGAGGATCAGTGAGAAGCTTAATAATACGCTTTAGGTTGACTGGCTGAAGCTTTGCACCCTATATAAAAAACAAAATTGTAATAAAATATGAATTAAAACTGGAATAACAACGAGAGGAAAAACAGTTTTAAAATCAGCAAACTACATATTATATATTCTGGTACAAAATATATTCAAAGTAAAAAAGACACTTCTCAGAATGAGTCTAAATAAAGCATGAAAAAAAACACCCATGACCAAACAGGGTATGTTACACAATTTAATAAAAATGTTATAATATTGGCTATAAGGTTAGTGCTTGTCCTTGGTCCCAGTTTTAAGTCACAAACAACTGATAGAGATTTTATCGGATGGACTATGCACCACAACACTTCAGGAAATGATACAATTGAGATTAATCTTCTTCAATCTACATAACTAAGTTATGATTTTTTTCTATTAAAATCCAATGGGATATTCTTGCGCAGGTTCGAACCCTGCTCACAGCGCCATCAAAGTGTGATGGCCTGTGGTACATAATTCTATGGGTTGGTTGACTGAGGTGCTGAGCCGAATGTAGCTCCAATGACTAAAATCATTTCTGTCATCTTCAGCTCTTTCTTGTTAACTGCAGTTCTCACAGCCAAACGGAAGTGGCCTTCCACCCAAGCAAAGTTTGGGATGGAAACTTTTGGCTAACCAAAGCATGAGTGATGCGGATTCCACAACAATGTTAAGATTTAGATTTTAAGAGTCTACATGTTCCATCTCTCTCTCTTCCTCTCTTTACCAGTCATTTATATTATGTATTTCATCCTGGTAATTTTCTAGTTATCATCAAAAACTTGTGCGAACATTTTAAACTTAATTTACAAAAGGAAAAGAGGAACACATAAGATCCTAACAATGTAACATGTATGTTTACAAACGTAAAGAAACTGACTTCACAAATTCCCAAGTCCTCATCAGTGATAATATGGGTAACTAGCGGGATTCTTGTTTTCTCAGATTCAGAGCTGCTATGGTGCATCTTTGTCTGAAATTGTTGCTGAATGAGAGCCATGATTTGATATTAAGATGATTCTTTTCACAAAATATAGCGATTTATTTCAAAGTTATTGTGAAGGAAGCGCTTCAAGGCTGAGGGTAGTTTACTTTAGCCGCCATGATGAAAACAATCACTAAGGAAACAATTTGAACCATGGGTAATTAACAATACTATTTCCACAACAAACATTGAATCGACTGCGAGGACTACAAAATGAGCACAACCGTAATTTAGTTATAAAAAAAGAAATGCAAAGTGAAACCGAAACAAGACCAACCGAAAGCGGGTTATTAGAAATAGAAAATAATACTAGATCTAGATCTAGATCTAGATCTCGAATTCTAGACAGTTTCTAGATTATCTAGGTGATCACTGGCCGCACTACAGAGACCTCATTTGGCAATTTTTTTGGTATGCACTATATTCCTCATCCAGAAGCCGGTCGATCTAGTATCCAACCTGATGGGTTACTGGAACACCACTTCTCATTTACTACTCTTGGTTTGTCTGGTCTCAAAAGATCTCTTAGATTAGAAGGCCCCTAGGACTAGATCTAGATTTAGATTCAGGCGTGTCTGAGACTGAGATAGATCTAGATCTATATTTGTTTATTCTGGGGAGTGTGAAGGCAATAAATGTTTTGCCTTAAATTAACTAAGTTCACAGGTCTAGTCAATATCGACCCAATTACCTTTCCCTCTAGATATCAAATAAAGCCGTCATGTAGACATAGACAGGACCGCAGTGGGTAAAAACTAAAATTACCTCTGTTTGTATACATTAATCATTAACTATTTCTCTTGGTGTTCCTATGTTATGATATGATGTTTGGGTGCTTTTTCGGTATATACCCCGAGCCGATTTCACTGGTCCGCCATCTTGTCTGTTGTGTTTCGTTATCGAATGGATACTAGTAATGGCAGTTATCGAAATGATAAACCCAGAACAATCGATTACGGGAAAAAATTGAAAAGGACGAAACAAGAAGAATCTGTAACTAATTTTACTGGCCAGAGTGTGTATCATCACATAAGAAGGTACAAATTATGAACTGGAGAGAGTGTTTTATTAAATAGGGTGTGAATACTTCCTTTTAGAGTTTGAGGTCTATAATAAGCTCTGCATTTCACCCTCCTTTAATTGGTAGGTTCCTGGTTCGTAAATAGTTTATTTTTAGAGTTTTAGATCTACAAGCTCTACATTTTATCTCCACCACCTCCTTCTCCTCCTCCTCAAGGAACGACCTGGCTCAAGTGGTAAAGCATTGGTCTCCTAATTGATAGGTTCCTGGTTCGAAACGCAAGATCGGACAGAAACACGTTTGTCCAGTTTTGCCCTCTACTGGTTGGGTCGGTGTCAGTACAATGTAACCGACGATGACAGACGTCCAGGTCTCCCCTCTTTGTATACATTAATCATTAACTATTTCTCTCGGTGTTCCTATGTTATGATATGATGTTTGTACCTAAAGCTTATCCCATTATTTATTGTTTATATGACTGAATTGAAATGTTCCATTCAGTTACTCTCTTTCTCTGTCTGTCTGTCTCTCAAATGTACTGGTAAAAGTATTGAGTTGTACCCTTGTCTTTGTTTCTCTCCGAAATTGAAATTAGACCCCCTAAAATTTCGGTTTAAACGTGTTCCACTGTATTACCCTTGTCTTTGTTTCTCTCCCTCACTCACTCTCTCTTTCTCTTGTACTAAGTTTTAGGTCCTGTTCTTTTATTTCTTCTCCCAGTTCTTATTTAATTTGTACCTTTTAGCTCAGCTCTTTTTTTCTCTCTCGTCCTCTCTCTATGTCACTCTCTATGTGCTTACTTTTCTTATTCTTCCCTTGCTCACATTTCTTTTCTTCAATCTTTCTCAGCTTCCTTTTCTCATTTTCTCTCTCTCTTTCTCCACAACTCCCATGCCTCTCATCTCTCTCTCTATCTCATTCTCCTTCTCTCTCTCACTCTCTCTCTCACTCTCTCTCTCTCTCTCTCTCTCTCTCTCTCTCTCTCTCTCTCTCTCTCTCTCTCTCTCTCTCTCTCTCTCTCTCTCTCTCTCTCTCTCTCTCTCTCTCTCTCTCTCTCTCTCTCTCTCTCTCTCTCTCTCTCTCTAGGTTTTTGTTCTTTTTAAATGCCTTCTTTGCCCTCTTTTATCACTTGCCAACAGGTCACCATACTGAGTCTAATTTGATAATGGATGAAAACTTATATAGGCCTTGGCGCAGGATGGGATGACTGTCATGACAGAGCAGAATTCTACAGACATTTATAATGGTTTTATCTGAAGAAAAAACCGGCTACAGGATCAGAGGATGACATTACTGGTATGTGCATACAGGTGTATCTCATAAAAATGGATGCTTGGAGGGAAAATATTTCCTAAGATAAAAGTGAACAGTGGACACATATCTAACATCCGTCACATAGATGCCACTTTTCTGAAAATTTCTGGAATTTCGGAAATATAATTTGGATCCTGCGGAAATCTTTCTGTTTCTTGAGTGTTATGTCCAGAAAACTTTTCCTCTGAAAATTTTGGAAGTGGGCGGCACTGTGACTGTCGTAATATATAAATTCTGGACAATAAATCCCTGTTACTATCACTTGCACCAAACCTAGATCCACAGTCACAAGGTCCATTGTTTTTTTTAAACTGGCGATTGCCAAAGCCACACTTTGCATACTTCGTTTGGCGTAAATCCAAAAGCGCCCCCTTCTGAATAACCCCGCCCTTATAGCAAAACCATGTTGTTTCTGATTATTATACAACTACGGTCAATTGTGCGACTAAAACTTGAGTAGAAAAAGAAATTAACTCAAGTTTGTGAGTACGGAAAAGAAAAGCAAAGAGCTGTCTTTTCATTGTTTATTAATTTGCGCAAAACTGTTTTATCGGTATGGGCACTGCAGTTGAACTCATCTGGGTTACTGATTCTAACCTCTAGTTTATATATATATCTGATCTACATCATTTATTCTTCCGAATAATACTGATCTGTCCATCTTCATCCAGTCCTCCTCGTCTTTTCTGACAAATCGATTCTTCCCAGGCTGTGGATGACCTGACTCAGATCTATTGACTTTAAATGATGAATCAAGGTCTGGATTTAGCTAGAGCTAATTCTGACCCACATGTATTTTTTAGTATTTTTTGTGTTGCTAGATAATTAAGTGTTGTCTATCTGTCTATTCCTACCACAGTGACTGCAATTTTTTAAAGAGGCAATCATAAACTGCAGAAATTGGTAATGGAGCTGGATAAATTTTTGTTGGCTCAAGATGTGGCCAAACTTTTGGCCAAGACAAGGTAAATAGCTACTTTGTGGTTGTAAAACGAATTTGTTGTAGTATCAAAATGTGTCTTTCACATTATTTTACTACAATATTATAAAATAATTTAGCAATCAAGTTTACCACATGTTCAGCTATAGTTTAAAAAAAGTATATTTAACTCTATGCAACTGTATATATATAGTGGGTATCTCAAAATCGCTTGAAAGTTTTTATTGAACAGACTTTTGCCAGAATGAAGCAGGTTTTATCTTTCTCCTTTGACCTGAAAAATGACTTTGATACGAAATAGAAACATGGGATTCTTTCAAATCTTTATAATTAGAGGTAGATTAACCCCAAATCATCCAAATTTTCTTTCGGATGGACAATTCAAAGGGTAAGCAGACTCACATTGTCAGTCTTTCATTCAAGAAAGCGATGTTCCAGACGGCAGTATATTCTCGACTGAACTGCTCAATTTCATTATCAGTTACATAGAAAACTATTTCAAGCAATATGAATGTCTTACTCCTGATGACTCTGAAATATATGTAGAAGGAAAAAACCTGAGCCATGATAAATGGACTCTGCAACTCTGCATCAACAAAGTCCAAAATTGCACATCTAAAAAGGTTTTGACTGTTGGCCTTCCATAAGTATGTGCCTACGTTCACAAATTAAAGTTATAAGCTCTGTTGACCGCTGATAGTAAGATCATTCAGGTTAATTTTAGGCGTCAGATTTACAAAAAACCTCCGAAATGCCCATAAATGCATTACATGTTGTTGGTCATGTTGCTGGGATGCAGACATAATTGCACTTATTAAATTTTATCGACCCCTAATCTGATCAAATGTGGATGGGCAGTATTATAAATGGTTGGTATAAAAATGCTCTTAAATTACTATACTCCATTCACTTCCAAGGACTGGTCATAGCCCTTAGTACTTGGGGAATACAGTACATCACCTGTGAGGAAGATTGCCATAACTTTCCCCGCCAAACTTTATCTTTGCCGTGACTTGAGAGCCTCATTTACACATTCGGCTTTGTTGACGTAGAAAAAAAGTTTGGCCACGCTATGGATAAAACATGGCACTTCCACAAAGGTGTTCCAACACCCTAGCAGTTTAACAACGGCTACCCCTGCACGTACTGGAACTCAAAAGATACCATGTGTTTAAACTCAGGCCTGATTATGACCAGCTAAATACATTTGTTTTGCTTCTACTGAAAAAAAAGTTATTTTTAGAATTCCAAAATCTTTTTGGCCAGTTACTTGACCATGGAGCGACAAACTATACATTGCACACCTTCTAAAAATATCATAAATAAAAAGGTTTATTTACATTGCATTTTGTGACACAGACAATATAAACTAGAATAAGTGCTATCATTCAGTTTTGCTTCCAGAAATTGCAATACATGTAGAGTATTTTAAACTCCCTTTTACATCATGTTTGCCTAAGTTAATATCTATGCATGTAGCTAACCATTTATTCTCCCTGTCTCCATTTTCTCCTATTTTTCTTCTCATGTTTTTTCATGAGCTGGCGACACAAAATTTCACATCGTGTGGAGTTGTCTATGAAAGGCACAGTCACATCACTCAGTGACATTAAAAAGTAAGATTTATAACAAGAAATAAAAAAATTATTATCTCGCTTGAAGTGAGAAACATAATTCTGTAAAAACCCAGTTGAAAATTTTACTTTCCTTTGTGTTGATTGAATCTTCAACTTTAAAATATGTTCTTTTATGGAATATTTTTAAAATATCCCTATAAGTTTTAGTAAAAAAAAAAAAAATTATGTTTGCAGACTTAAGAACTGAGATGCGTAATATGCATATCTAAAAGTAAGAAATCTGAAAATTCCAAACTTTTTCCTGGCAGTTACAAAATTGTATAAATATAAATTTGTCCATTTGCTTTGTTGCAGAGTGAACTCAGACTCCTTGTTTATGATGGAAGTGGACTCCTGTGTTCCTATTCTTGTGAAGGTCTGAAAATTCTGTTTATTAATAAATTATGGGTTTTTTTGCACAATCTTTTAATTGGGATGACACGAAGGGTAATATTCATAAAGGTTTAGAACACTGATCACCATATATAATACCAAAGCATTATCAAAATGAAAGTAATAAAAAGAACATTTATGTCACCTCATATTGAATATTGTCTTTATAACAAGTTATTTAAAAACATTGAGGACTGCTTTTGACAGGAACTCTTAGAAGAACTGTTTAAGCATAGCAATAGTTCTATGTGTGAGATTTACCTTAGGTAAACTCTTTGTTACATGACTCATTTTTGTCCATCTTTACTTTGCTTATCTTTTTTTTTAGGAATTGTATGATTTTTAAGGGAATACTCGTAGCATTAATTTGTTTATGTATTTTTACTAGTTTGGGACTAAGGCTAATTTTATGAGAAAAAAAACTGAAACAAGTAAAGCCATTTTATAAAGAAAATGAAAATCAATACAAAGATATTTTCAAACATTTTTTGTCATATGATCTCTTTTAGTGCATAACATAGTGGATTTTTTGTTTTAGTTTTTACCCTTTATCATTTCTATTTGTTTCTGGAAACACCGTTTGTCTATTGCCGAAAATATGACTATCCCTAGAATTGAAGAATGAAATGTTTTATTGTTTACTTGCACTGTTGTGGTCTTTGGACAGGATTTTCAACTGGAATGTCACTCTGTGCTTGAACCAGGCGGAAGCTATTTGTTTCGTAATCTCATCATAACCACAGTGGAGAAGGTGATTTCAAATTGTTTGAAACAATCATGTGATTACCCATTTTTGCAATTAATTACTGTACTATCAAATACCACTTATTGCTTCAGAGACCTTTTAAAAGGAGGTCATCCTGCCACATACAGTGGACTATGTACGAAACTTCAACTTACGTAAAAGATCAAGTTAAATAAATAAGAATTTATGAAGCAAAGTCCCAGCCTCTATCTCTTTCTGTCTCTCTGCCTGCTTGTCTGTCTCTGCCTCTCTCTCTCTCTCTCTCCCTCTCTCTGTCTCTCTCTCTATCTCTCTCTCTCTCTCTTTCTTTCACATTAAGGTCTCCTTGCTTCCACTTAGGGATTCTGTACGATTTAGAATATCTCATGACTATTTATGTACTGAAATGCTCTCTGTGGAACTTTGTTTATGGTTAACTTTCTTTGGAAATAATGGAGATTTTATTGTAAAATGTATGTAACTGTGTGCTTTTCATTTGTTGATCAACATTTGCAGATCAAATAATTAATTACTGATTTTTCTTAGGGGGTGGCTTTCCCACAGAGTGTTCTTTTGGTTTGGAAAAACAGTTCTCTCAACAAGATTGACTCAGTGAATGATGCTGGTACTCTGCCTCTTAATGTAAATCACTTACTTCTTAATGTTAGAAATATGAAAACAATAATAAGATTAAGAGTTCTCATGATTTAAAAATGTTCAAGGCTACATATCTTTTATCTTTAACCTTCACTAATCTATTGAATTTTTTGTTCACTAGGCTAGTTTTTTAGATTTCCTGAATATAAATTTACATTTCAATTACATTTTTAATAACCATTCAGTTTTAATGAATTTCTTAGAAAAACAAAAAACAACTAACAAGTAAACAAGAGATATATTGCTGATATTTATTGTCAGTGATGAGTAAAATGATATGTGAAGAAATTAGCCTTTTTCTTATTTAGTTGAGACATTTTACTTTTAAAATAAAAATACCTTTTCTGACTTAAAAAAATGTTAATACATAACATGTTATTTCTTTTACTGAATAATATTTATGGATAATATCCCCAGAGCTGGATATCATCCCACGGCTTGACTGCTGATATTTGTGACTTAAGTGATGTTTCTGAAAGCTTTTGGCGAGACTCCAGCGGTGATAACTTTGTGAACTATGAGGCAAGATCTTTCTGAACGAGTATAGAAATCCCATTAATACTTAATTAATGTTTAACTTATGCTATACTGGATTGCCAGCTATAATAATTATTAATAA
>RQTK01000337.1:332466-364966 GCA_003991915.1 Elysia chlorotica | reverse complement strand
AGCTACTACAATTTTTTCGTACTGTATGGACATTATTTATTTCATTTGAGATTATAGTTATTTTCTTTATGACAAAATAATTCATCTGTTTTCTGTTTCTTACTTCGCAGCAATGAAACCAAATTCACTTTTCATTATTTTGTTCTATATCAAATCTGAACATTCTACTAGATTGTTAAAATTTCTTGTTTTTCTAATACTGTGTTTTACAGGATGTTCTGCAACAATCTATGTTTGGCTGTGAATTCTGAATTATACATATTCAATGCTCACTTAATCAAGGTACGGCTAGATAGACATTTTTCCTGATTTTTACGTGTGTTCTTCCTATGGATACTCCCTATGTGTTTTCTTTCAAAACTTGTCCATTAACTTAATTGCTCCATATCTGTTTTTTTATCAATGTTTGTCCTCCATTGTTACCTTTCCCAAATATTTATTTTCTATCTGTATCTTTCTGTTTTTCTTGTTTTTTGCATCCATATTTGATATAGCTTTCTTCATCGGTTTCTCTTTGTCTTTGTCTACATGTGTGTCTGTCTGTCAATCCCTCTATATTTCTGTAAACACACTATCTTTGATAGATTTTTCTTTATACTGATCCAAACATTGCATCTTGATGCAAGCTCATATGAGACTGAACATTTTATCTCGAAGCTTCAAATGTACAATGTCAAATTTGAAGAAGGATCATAAAGATCTAAAATTTGTTTGAGTCCATGTGAACAGGAAACATCGAATTTATATTTAACATAAAAATTCATCTATGTTCAATATTTTCAATAAGCACCACATAATTTATAGGATTTCTAAAATTTGAAACATAATTTCTTCACATATATGGTGTCCAGGAAGACTATTGGAAGTGACATAGCATACACAAGAGATAGATCGAATATAGTTGAAAGTCGAATTAGACTTGCCACATCCTTATAATCAGTTTTGTATTAACATAGCCTACAAAATTCAAACTTATCAATGATGTTGATGATCAAATTCAAACAACAAATGATATAATTTTTTACCTAATTGACTCGACCATATAATTGCCACTAACTCAAACAAGTTGATTGCCTCTCCATTTTTAAATAAAGTTGAATTTTTTCGGCTCTGGATATATATATATCAGTATACCAAAAGTTTGGTCAGAATTTGCTCTAAACAACAGGATACAGTGCACCTATATTCATACTATTTTACTAACTGCTATATGCATCATTACTGTAAAGCTGACTTGAGTCGGGCCTTCAAAAAGACCATATCTCACCATTCATTTGAAATACTGAACTCTGCAAAAGTTTTTTCTGGAGCAACGTACATGTAGTCGTTAAATAAAATTTACCCCCAAAATGACTGACGTTTATACTTTTGAGCTAAAAATATGTTTACAGTGTTGTGTATAAGTTAACATGAAAATGTTGCCATCATATTTATTCTTTGATAAATGAGTTAAATAAGAATGAGTTGTAGCACATTAAAAAATATTCCTTTATGATCTCAAGCTTGGACCCATCCCATGTCTAGTGTGTTGTGAGAGAAGTCTCTTGAGGGAAAAGAACAATTCCAAAAAAGTACCATCAACTCAAGTGAGACAAAGCTCCTTATAATTTTTTAAAAAGATTTTGAAAGATATATGCAAATATTATAAGTAATGATTTCTTAAGTGGAATTTGGAGATAAGAGTCAGTCATATGGTTTATAGATAGAGGAAGATGGGAAATTCATTTGTCTAACTGATTCTACCATACAAATTATCAACAAAAAAAATCTTTGAATGACTGTAAGATTATTTGCTTAACTTGTTCAGAGACAATATATTCAAAATACTCTTGATAGAAAATAAAATGTGATGTGTTTTAGAGTTTTACAGTCATGCTATATTTTCATGCATTGCTGGTGATGGGAGCATGGTCTGTATATATTTATTTTTAGATTCTGTTTTTTTTTCAGAAGGTAAAGCAAAAGAAAAGTTCAGGTGGCTTGACAGCAATCTTTGAAAAATGTGATATGACTTTGAGAGAAATACTGGGAACTGTCAAACTACGAGATTCATTCCAGGCACTTCAAGGGTTAGTTTTTAAAATAACCTCTTTTTTTTTTTGAAGATACACAAGCAATGCATAGCTGTATGAATGCCATCAATTAAATTCGCATTATGAAAAGTTTAGTGATCAATCATGAATGTCCTAATCAGAATTGCAGATATCGCACATCAGTAATACATCCTAATTCTAATAAAATGTCTTCAGGGTATAATGTTGTCTTCATATATACGAGTAGATTCTCTAACATGTATACCTTTTAAAATACAAAATTGTAAAATCTATCATGGTCTTTGTACTAAATGAGCTTTATATCTTTTTGTGTTCCCACACAGACCCAAAGAAGACGTTACCCGAGTTATGAAACGACTTATCTGTGAGAAGAATTTGTGGAAAATTCCAAGGAAATCTGGACGATTTCTTGATAAATTTCTACATCATAACTGCAATTGTCCACATACAAGTCAAAATGTTAGTAAACTTCATTTGCTGCAGAGATGATTTTCTCATTAAGTCTTATTTGGCACATTATTGGGATTTGAACAAGATACTGAACTTGAGATGTGTCATTCTGAGTTAATGGTAGGGAGATGTGGTAAATGTGTGTGTGATTTTACAACACTTTGTCAGCGGTATAATGTGTCACTTAAAAGAATCAAAAACCAATAATTGTGAAATCATAATCGAATAGTACGTTTGGGAGTTGTTTAAAAAAAAAAATTCATTTAATGAAATACTCAAATGGGAATATCCTTTGAATTTTCATATATTCCTCCTGTGAAATTGTATGGATTCCTCAAAGTTACAATGTAGGTACAACTGATTACAAAATGTGGCGTACTGTTTGCTTAAATCTTTAAAATGGTCCATATAATTAATCTAATGGTTTTGTTTTCAAATTTGAATGAAGAACTGGAAAATGTTTTGTAAAAAATACAACTGACAAGGATTTTTTGATCAGAAGGATGCAATCTTCTCTGGTGTTAAGTAACATTTATGGTTGAGAATCATAGTTTGATTGAAAAAGAAAACATTTTAAAGGATGAACTTGCCTACAAGTGGTGATAAAAATAATTTTTTTAACAAAATTCTATATGGGATAATTTGTGAATTTTACTTTGGCTTTTACAGATACTTCACTTTGACCATCAGTAAGACAATGTTATTGACTTTTTATCATTACATCATTCTAGAGATTACATTTTTGAATATCTAAAGTAATTTAGACGCCCCACCGAATAAGATATCCTCTTTGGTATTCTTCTCCAAAAAACTGTATAGAAATAGTGAATAATGGGAGTCAATTTATGAACTCAAACTAAATGATGATAGAACAATTTACATAGTTTTAAAAGCAAGGGTAGGAAATATTCTACATCTTCTGATGGTTAATATAAACATGATACTTCTTTATTCCATCTCTAACAGAGCACTGTGAACAGAATTCCTGAAATTGTGCCATTGTCTGTCCTAAAACTTGGGCCATACTCGGACAGAAATGAGCCTGTTCCAACCATGGATGTTTCGAATAGAAGGGCTGGCTTCTCCTCAACTTACCAATCATTTCATCAAATCAGTAATAAAGTAAGCTTCATAGATATATATCTATCATTTCTGTAGAGATATATGGTGGGAAAGCTTAAAAGTTACACCTAGTTTCATGATTCACATCCACATTAATAGGATGCATGTAACTTACAGTGTTGGGATGTATGTACCACATCTACACATAAACAAATTGTTAAAATACAGATTGCTACCCTGCAGAGCCATATTTTATTTACAGCATTTGATCACTTAAGCCAGATCCTGAGCATTTTAGATTTTCTGTTTTTCTCAGTATTGGCTTTCAATAAACTTTCTAACTGATCAGGTTTGACTTTCTTTATAACTAAAAGGTTGGTATAGTACTTAAACTCGAGAGGGGAGGGGAAAAGATGGCGTATAAGTGGGAGGTTTTTGAGTTCAATCTCTGCCACAACCACCTTGTTTTAAATAAGTTGATTTGATGTTAGTACAATGTGACAGGCCAAGACAGAAGTCATGGTAGCAAACATTTTTCAAGATGTCTCTTTACTCAATCTCCTTAATAACTATACTTTTTTTTAGGTTTTAATGACCACATTTAAGTTCAGCAAATTTCTTGATTTCTGGAATAAATATGGGAGGTTTCCTATTATGGTACATGTAAATAAAGTTTTCGCTAATAATTATCAAGTAAATAAGCAATGCTGATCCTTTTTTTTATATTCACGCAAGAGCTGCAGAAACACAACACTAACCTATTCATGTGTGACGAAAAAGATCCTATATGTAAATTGGCAATTTATGAATTTTGATCACCACCTTTATGCCCCATTGATTACTGAATGCATTACACATTCTTTTTTGGTTTTTGTCTCAGATACTTGTTGGAAAAATGGTGTCAGGTCCAAGGGGTCAAATCTATTTTTCTGATGGCTCAGAATTTCTGCCTCTGCTGCTCCTGAATAATCCAGGTATCCAAGTGAATGGTCAAGAGGCACCAGTCAGCTTTGCTCCAAACTGCACTGGTTTTCATACTTGTACAGGAGCTTGTGTTAATGGCAAACGACTTGGAGAATATCTCCCTTGCTCCTGTATGGACTCCATGCTTATCAATAAAGTCATTCTTGTCAGTTGCTTTACCATTGTCGCGGAACAACATCAGAATTCTTGTGATCAAATTAAAGAAGATAAAATGATATATTTAACCTTTTGTTTGCAAAGTTGTGTAATGATTCAGGAACATGATTGCTTGTTGAAAGCTGCACTTCCTCTATCACACTATCCACTATCAAACTTTCCTGTATCAACCAAAAGACGTGCAAAACATATTTACCATGTTTCAATCGAGAAAAAAATGCAGCTTTATGCCAAACATTTAACTGACATCCTTGAGTTTGAGGTAGTGGGCCACATCGTAATTGTGAAAAGTTGTGAAAATCTTCCTTCAGATCCATCAATTTCAAAAGAATTGCCAGGTGAAATTAAGAATGGAGCTTTTGAAAATTATTTCATGGACTCATCTGAGTGTCACAGTTCTCCATCTTCATCTAAAGATGGAAAGAAAACGGTTGTGCCCCAAAGTCTTTGCAAGAGGACTTACCCTGCACCAGTCTCAGTTATATTTTCAGGAGCCGCCTCCAACTGTTATAATTTTCTTCATGCTGGAAACTGTTATATATTAGAGACATCTGAAGACCTTTTGGTTCCCAACCTGTCTAATGAACACCTTCAGAGAGCGGCTCAGTACTGCTGTGTGGGACAACAAACTAAAATTACAGAGAGTGTGAAAGTGCGAAGATTCGAGGCAACAGCACCCAAAACAATTGAAAACTTACCAAAGTATTCTATTACCGATATTTTGTCGGAGGGGTAAGTTCTAAATAAGGCTCATAAAAAAAAAAACAGTTTAGAGATCCTTTATTTTCCAGGAGAATTCTTGGCAAAGACGTGTATGAACTAAGATTAAGTTTTGTTAACGTAGCTTCCTTTAGAAAAACATTTTTTGAAGTATGAAAAAAGTCGTGGGAAAAGGAAATTTGAAATTCCAAGAAATGCATACATATTAGAATAATGCAGAACATGTATTTCAGATGTTTGAACTAGTATGACTGGCACTGAACACAAAAACCATTATTTAAACTAGCAATTCTGATACACTCATAAAACAAAATTGTTGTATCATGTTTTTTTTTCTTCTTTCTTTCTTCTGAAATATTTGGAAAAGAAATTAACACAAATCGTGAGATACAGCAGACTGATTATTAAGTCGTTACTGTCAAGGTGATTTATACACGTACGATATTTACACAATTTTGGAACTAAACTTTAAAACTGTTTGTCATTTGCAGATTTTCAGATCCTGTGGTGTCGTTTCGATGTCAAATTCATACCCGTTACACTTCAAACTTAGATTTTGGGAACACATGCAAACACACTGGTAAAAACAAGAATTTTTTTCTAAAAAGAAAATAAGAATGAAATGTTTTTACAATTTTTTGTTTCCCATTATATTTGAAAGAGTCAAAAATTATTTTACATTCAGCACTTATTATTTTGGAAATTGGCAAAAGGAATTTTGGTACAAAAAAAAAATATTTCTAAGTAGCACCACATAATTATATCATTAAAAACCCATATAATTTTTTATTTTATTTTAGCTTTTGTCATGATCGACACATGCTTACAAGTAAGAGAACCGTCAGGTGATCAAGCTCTGAAATCTCCTCTGCTGCCTGTTTACATAGACTCGCCCAGAAACGTATACAGCTTAGGCCTTGTCCCAGGTATTATCAAATTAGTTAACTGATAAACTCCGCTGAGCCGCTCGCTATGTTTTACAAAAAAATAGCCTAAACTTGAATTTAATTGCAGAGTTAATCAGTCAAGATAATGGGAAGAGGACTTAAAAACAAAAAAGGGAAATGGAATGTTGCCTGTATGTATTTCAAATTCAACTCAAGCCTAAGTGAAGTTATTGTGTACGCAGACACAAAATTTGCACGTTTTTTTTTCAAATTCGTTTTTTTACTAGCTTGACTACAAGTGTACAGCAAATATTAAAAATTATAATTATGTAATAGGTAAAAATAAAAAAAATTTTATGCAATAGGTTAAAATATAAAAACTTCCATGCAAGTCCTTTTTCTGCTTTTCAGAAACACTATATCCTTTTTTTTTTTAAAACAAAATTTATTTCTAAAAACAAATAACAATACAAAATGTAACCTCATTAGCACCACCCCCAACAACAACAGTAAAATCCTAACCTCTCATTTAAATATTTGTTGAAAATATGATTTGAAAAACACTACCCACCTTGTTATTCTGGCTATCTTCAGGAGCTGTAATTCTTTTTATTTGCTAATTTCACATTAGATTTGAAAAAAAAATATACTTACTCTGTCATTTATGCATTTATCAATTTGAGATCGGAATGCTTGAATTTCTTCATGCTCTTTTCTATGTACAGCTAAAAGATCTTGCACACGAGGTAACTCATTGTTAAATTCAGCTCCCTCAAGGTCTCTCTGAAAAGTGTTGAACAGCAAATAAGAAAAAAAAAAAAAAGAAAACAAAGCAAATAACAAAAAAGATCGACAACAAACAAACAAACAAAAAACCCAAAACAAAACAATAGAAAAGAAAAAAAACAACACAAAAACAAACACTCCTTCCCCCCAAAACACTAGCAAACAAACAAACAAACCCCGAGCCCCCCCAAAAATACAACAACAAAAAATAAGCAAGAAAAGCAATAAATTAATAACAACAATAAAGCGCGTTTTTATTTATAGATCATATGGCCAAGGAAGAGCTGTACAAGGACCTACATTGTCAGAGCTTCCTCAAGTTCTCCTGGCAGATCTGTTTCTGCCAAGCTCTGAAGCCCCAGATGAAACAGTGCTACCGATTCAGCACGGGCTGTATGTCGTGGAGTGCCATATCTGCATGTTCTTTCAACTGATCATCAAAACTGTGTGTTCGCATTGTGGAGAAATATTTTTGGATTCCAAATGCCAAAGTAAACAATGCAGAGAAGATGTGCACCCAGTGCTTGTTGTTAAAGCAATGTAAGTTTGTTTTGTGTTTATTAATCTTTAAAAAAAATGTTTTCTAAATTATAGACTATATGGCATTTTCTGTTGTGCAATGGTTATATCAAAACCTATTTTTATTTGAATTATTCAAATTAAAGAGCTATTACAATTATTAAAAAAAGATTAATAATTCTTAGACCTTCAATTCTAACTAATCAAAACAAGAAGATAAATTCTTCATACACTAGTTTTAAGTGATTTTAGGAATGAATGGCCTTTCAATCAGCTTTGTATATAGAGCAAGTTAAAGGAAAACAAATATCATCCTACAAGTGTGTAAATTTTTTTCCGTCTCATTTTGTTGTATGAGATATATGTATGGATATATTAATGATCCAAGATTGATTTCATAAACCTTTAAAAAATACATTTTTATAACATGTATTTCTTTCTTTCTCCCTCTCCCATCTTTCCCCCTCTTTCGCCCTACCCTTCCCTCTCTGTCTCTCTGTCTCTCTGTCTGTCTCTCTGTCTGTCTGTCTGTCTCTCTCTCTCTCTCTCTCTCTCTCTCTCTCTCTTTTCTTTTTCTCACTCTTGTCCCCTCCCTCATTCCGTCTCTTTCTCTCCATCCCATCTCTCTCTTTTCCCTCTACCCGATCTCCGCTTTAATCGCTGCTTTTCTTTTGTACTGGTTGAGTCAGTGTCAGTTAACCTGCCCTAGATCCCTTTTTTTGTTTACAGAAACTAGAATTCAAACTAAGAGATATATTTGTTTTCTATTAACAAAGAATACTTTTTTTTACGAATCAATGCCTTCTGAAGACTGATGTCATGACTGTGAGTGCCTTTATCTCAATATTTTAATGTTAGGAAAATTGCAAACTAAAGACCCACATTTAAAACCTAAAGAGAAAAAAAAAGGAACAACTCAGAGAACCTATGAACATAAAAATTAACCACATATTACTATTCTAACTCTAAGAAGACTGATCATTTGTTTACCGACTCCAAGACACATTTTCTTCTCCCACCGTAAGAACCTGCACCCTCTTAGAACCCGATTTTCTTGTTTCACGAGGGGCGGATTTGTAGGCAGAGACCACTGAACAATTTATAAAAACTAATTTCTTTGTGCAAGCTGTATTTTACAATATTGACTCTTACATCTTTTTGTTACTTAGAGTGCTGGTTGATGATGGCAGTAACCAGGCCACAGTTTCTTTCCATGATGCCATCCTTGTGGCTCGCTTACTCACCTTGACAGAAAAGCAATGGAATGATATTTCTGAGGGGCTTTCTGATTGTGGCAGGCTGGTTATCACCAAGGTAATTAATGTATAGTCTATTCAGAGATATATTCCTCCTGCGAAACGATGTGCGTCACAATGTTGGGCATCTTCAAAATTAATTTTGAGTCCGCGGAAAAGAATGTTGGTCTAGAGGATGTATAAAAACCAGCAGGATTCTCAAGATAATATTGTAAAAATGTTGAATTAAGTGTAACATTATCTTTCTTTTTTTCTTTCATTAAAGTCTTTATATAAAACAGTATATGCATCATAAATTAAAATATAAAAGTAGTTTTGAAAGACAGGCAGGTTTTTACGTTGCCTTAACATATATATTTAATTTATTTTTTTGGCAATTATTTCTTCCAGGATGGTACCGATTCTCGTCTGCCGATAGCCAAACTTTTGAACTGCCTTTGCTCCTCACTCTTGGTGTTACGACCGTGCAAGCTGGCGGTGGTGCGAGACAAAAAGTCCCCTACACAGAATTTGATCAACAAAAAGGCAATGGATGGTAACTGTTTAAATTTGAAGACTATTAAATCATATTATCTGTTTTGAATTGTTCAAAAAGCAAATAGTTGTTTAAAAGCTTTCATTAAATTTACTGATTTCCACCCGGAGAAATATTTCTACAGGAACTCTCAAGAAAAAAGATAATAATTGTTTTTAAACTCAGAGTTCTTTATAATAGTTTAGAAGGGATCTTTATTTTTTAGGAATATTAATACAACTTGTCCTTTAGTAAATAATACAAGTATTTAAACTGAAACATCATGCAGCTTTCTTCTCTCTATAATTATGTTTGAATAGAACATTTTCTAAGGAACAAAAATATTTCTTTATGTGCACATACAATTACAAGTTATGAACAATTAAAGAAGAAAGAAATGGATATCAACTGATAAAAAGAATCAGAATTAATATTGTTATTTAGGCACATTCATCACTTTGCATGAATTTGAATAGATTGCTTGTCATCTAAATATATTGAACCTATTGAGCATCACTGTTTGATTAAACTTTTTGTCTTGAATTAAAAGATGTATTAAGCAACTTGACACACAGGAAACTTGAATTTCTTTTCCAGAATTTCAGATAAGACAAGTGAAGATTGCAAAGACTTCTGTGCAGACTTGGTCACTTCCACTTTTGTCTCTAGCGTGTTTTGCCCTGGAGGAAGTTAATTGAAGAAAATTCAACCTTTTTCCATCCGCATGCTCTGTTTGATGTTCAATTATATGAATCTGAATGGATCGGAAAATCACTCATAACAGATAGAATTCTATTTTCTCATGTGTTGATTTGAAGATGCTAGGAAAACATGTTTTATTTTTAGTGTGAAATAATAAAAAATTAAAATCATAAGTTAAAATGAAGACAAATGATTTTCTATTAGATTAAAAAAAATTTAATTTTAAAGTTACTAGGTAACAGAGCTAATCAGCCTTTGGAGTTAAAGCTTGAATTGATTTACCCTAATATTAGAGTTAAAAAAAAAAAAGGAAATGATACGAAGGCTGTCCCATGATCAAGGTAAGTGAAGCCATAAGTCAGGAAGTATGTGGGCAAATTTAATACAATTTTCACATATGTCCACACTTTTATTCTAATTTTTGATGTTATTGCCATGCTTATCAATGTGCACATTTTCCCACCTTGAAAGGAGAGCAATATGTACCCTCCTTGTAAAAAATAAAAAAAATTTTCATCAGGACTTCTCAGCCATGCTGATATTTGGGCCAAATCAGGATTATGAGGGGGATGTTGTAAAATGTCCCGTCTATACTTAACCAGTCTTTAGTGTTCTTTACTGTATGGGGTGTGGCATTCACATTGAAAAACGATTCCTTTGCTCAATCACCTGGATCTCTTTTCCTGTATTGCCACACGCAGTTTCTTTAATGTTACACAGAACCTTGAGGCATTAATGGCATTTCTAGGCAGCAAGAAAAAGTCAACCGAAAAGACATCCTTTGCATCCCAAAACTCAGTTGCTATTAACTTGTTGACTGAAGACGGCAATTTAAACTTTTTTGCGCAGGGGAGGCCGGATGTTTACCAACACCGTGCTTATCCTGAACGCTTAATCATCTGTTTTGAAAATCGCAATGCCAAAATCGTTTCAGGCTCATAACATCTTCATCATTATACGCTTACCAACTCTACACGAATTTCAGAAGGAATTTTGTCCTTTGCATTATTAAAAAATCGTATAAAACTACAGATTTCATCATTTGAACACTGAAAAATGAAAATAGCCATCTTTGTTGCCATAGTGACTGAATATCCGCTGGACAATGATGGCATTTGGTGTGCTCAAATACATGTAAATGTTTGAATTACCGTTTACAGATTTAAAATGCGTCAAATGGCTCTCAAGTTATGGGTTAACTTACCTTAATTCTGGAACATCCCTCGTATATGACATCTTCAATAAAACACATGGGGTATGTCCACTAAATTGTATGAGAGATATTTTTTATATAAAATTCTCTGCATTTAAACAAGGATGAGTGTCGGGGACCAGTTTTGTCTGTGTCTTACTCCTTTAGTTATAAACTCTGAAAGTATAAGAATAATGGGTGTAATGAATTCATTGAGGGTGCACATGTCCTTAGACATGACCCTGAGGTCCCCGTCGAGCAGGTTCTTGAATATATATATATATATATATATATATATAGCACTGGGTATAATTAATTTTGTTTTTGGACATCCAATATACACTATGTTGCTTTTAACCGACGCAGTAATATTTTTTAAAATATAGCCAACAATGGCAACAAGTTAATGAGTTTTAATGGTTTAAAAAATTTTCAATACATGTTTATTCAGTGGGTGCATTTTAGAGTTGAAATTTCTGCTACTCGTTTATTGTATTTGTAAATTATGGTGAAAAGGAAACTTGAAAGCATATGAAATGTGATTTTTGATGTTTCAACATTTTTTCATATAATTTTTTTTAACCTGGCAACCGTGATATTCTAAAAAGTAAATAAAGCTGATCTTGTTTTCCATAACCTCCTTGTTTTATTCTCCTATTCCTAGTTGATGACTTCAAGTACTTTTTTGCACTTTGTGCGATTATGGATTAGGTAAAAAAATCAAGTAATCAGGATTCTAAGTTTGACTCTTTGAAGTTCAGCTTACTAAGTCAAATCGATCAAAACAGTTTTCCTCCATAAAGAATGACTGGGCTTTTCGGTTCCTTTAAATTCAATTCAAAACGTATTTTTTATTTGTGATCCGCAGTTAGAAATTTTAGATTAGAGCATTTGGTTTTGAACACCACATTATTGTAGAATTAGCTGTAAAGATCATGGCATCATTTATACTTAGCCTATCATAGCGACAAATGATTCCCTCCCCACCCCCACCCCTGGCAAAAAAAAAACCCCAATAACAATCAAATTCAAAATCCCAAAAGAACGCAGAACAAAAAAACAACAACACAAAAACAGTAAAACACCAACCATGCCCCCCCCCCCCATACTAAAGTACATACTGGATATTTATGTCGAGGACGATGAACGCCGTCAGCTCTACCAGCAAAATAAATGTCTCACACCGTGGAGTATCGAGTATAATCGACCCAAATGCTCTAAATGTGTAACAGTAGTTCCGGTGGTCGCACTTTGATTAGTGTCAGCGTTCCGAGATAAAACGGAAATGGAAGACAAGAAACTTCATTCGAAAGAGAATCGAAAACTTCTCATCACAAGATCGAAGGAAAAAAATGTATTGATCATTTACCTCAGTCAGACCTTCCAGGATAGGTAGGAGCATTCACATGTTCTTATGACCGCTGACACTATTGAACATAGGAACCTCTTTAATTAGGAGAGAATAATGTTGATAACCCCATTATACGTTTCTTATACATGTATTGACCTGGAAGAATGTAATTCGTATTTTTTCGACCATTTAAAAGAGTACAGATTACATTGTATTATGATCATAGTGCATCATATAAAAGCCAACTATCCCTAGTGTAACTTAAAATACTGGTCGCATCCATTTAACCCTAGCCAACATTCGATATTTTACATACACATTCACCTTCGTGTTCCATTTTTGGGTCATACTTTTATATAGTAAAAAATTCGTGTTCCATTTTTTGGGTCATACTCCTTGTGTAAACAGAATGTGAATGTTATTCTCTCGCCTTACAGGACATAAAAAATCCATAATTATTTCTCACTCTGAGCATATACAATGACATTTGACAGAAGAAAATTATGTGAAACATCAGGAAAAATAACTTTATTGAAGAAACTTTGCAACATCAACAAAATATCTGTATTGAGGAGATGGGACACGAATGTTTTACTATATAAAAGTACGACCCAAAAAATGGAACACGAAGGTGAATTTGAAAGTTTTTTTGTTTTTGTCAATTGCTCCAAAATGGAAAATCTATCATTCAAAGCACTATTGCCTGGTGATGTAAAAATGGTTGATAAGAGATGTCACAGAAGAAATATGGTGTATGTTGCATAGTTACTGAGTAAATTAACACGCAAACCAGTGTGTTCCGGTTTTTGGAACACGAATGTTGGCTAGGGTTAATAAATCCACTGATTAGAGAACTTAGCGTGATCGCGACAGTCTACAAGTAAATGTTATTAAATTCAGAAGTCTTATTTTTTAATGTCCTGCACGACGCACAGTCCATACATTTATGATGCGGGACACTACCTTAACAGCTACAAAATTGTAGTTGAAAAAAAAGTACATGGGCAATATTACGAGACAATTTGGAACGTGGCTGACAGAAAGTTGATAATTATTGCAGAAGGACAATACATCCTAATGATAAGATCAGTGTCAGTATAATACCGGTACTATTAATAGTGATACAAGTCATATAACTGATCAGCCAAGTCCCGCTCTGGGGTCCCGTGACTTCCGTCACTTTATAAGATGTTTGTTGAGATACGGTCGTGAAGACTTTTGACCAGAAGACAACTTCGATATCATCGACCAAAGATTACCTGTCTTCTCGCATAATTGATAAAAAACACAATAAAACACATCTGGCAAGACAAAGATTTCTTTTCTAATTCTAACTTTCGTTGTTGTTTTGTCAAACTCTATGCCCTCATTGTCAGAGTATGATCTCACTCCCTACGTCCCCGTGTTAAATGCTAGTATAATGGTGCGATGCTCTTTTTCTGGCGGGTAGCGGGAAGTAGGCCGACTGACGATGGACAGGTGTTAGACCTTTCTTGACTCGCCTGCCAAGGAAAACTAACATTGAGTACGCAAAGGGCGGATAACCAGACCAGGAGGAGATAAGTCACATCCGTGGCAAGAGGAAAACCAGCTAAGTAGAAAGTAACTTAAAACTTCCTGTGGCCTTTCTAGAATGTTCAAAGGCTCGGAGAGAATGTTACATAAACGTCAAGATTTGACGTGGCATCTATTTTTTTTAATCGTCCGTTCAAGATGGTTAAACTTCCAAAGTCAGCTTGATTAAACCGTTGCTAAAACAACAAGGATTTAATACCAGATGCGAGGGCTGGAAAGAAAATTTTAGCTAGCTAAAGAAGGAGACAGAGATGTAAAAAAGATAACTTATGGGAGAGAAAGAAAGAAATGGCCATAGGTAGATGGGTAGATAGATAGCTAGTTATATACAATGTAGATAGATGTATAGATATATAGATTTACTGAAAGACAACTATATCCTTATGGATCCTCTTGAGCCTTTCTACAACTGTGATAGAGTTGGGTTTTAAGACGAATCTAAAGAGAAGGAAGGGGCTATAACGAGAGAGAGAGAGAGAGAGAGAGAGAGAGAGAGAGAGAGAGATTGAGCAATAGAGGAAGAAGAGAGAGAAACATTCATATATGATAGACAAAGAGAAAGACAGAGATATAGTGGAAAGAGAGGTACAGAAACAGAAAGACGAAAGAGATAGAGACATAGGGAGGCAGAGACTGAGAGAAAGATAGATAGATAATTAGAGAGAGAGAGAGAGAGAGAGAGAGAGAGAGAGAGAGAGAGAGAGAGAGAGAGAGAGATCTGGAACGGAATTCTGGTTTCTCTGGCAGATTGATCGCCTGATTAGCTATCATCCGGGTTATCGTGATGACCCAATCTTCCTGGGTATTTTGTTTTCCCTTAAAGTGTCCATTCTTTTTTGTTTCCAGACTACGATGAACCGTCAGAAGGTACCTTTTCTGACAATCCAATAATGGAGCAAGGTTACGGGGTTCTTTCTTCAACTAAAACGAAAAAAAAACCCAAACAAGATTCAACATGTGAATAAAAAGTGCGTGAGAGGGTATACTGATAAGCCCTTCTGCCAAAACATGGTTGTTATGTATTTTATTAACGTGATGAAAAAAATGCTGTTTTATGTTAGTAGCTAAATCAGCGTTTATACGAAGGTAAGAGTCTTTTTTTTTGTCGAACAGCGGTAGTTGGAACAGTTGAAGTTACCGTGTAACTTCTTAACCTGATTATTTGATAAGGTATTCTTTTGCATTATAAACAGTGCCAACTCAACAACATATGTTGTTAACAAAGAAATAAAGAACAGCAACAAACAACTAAACAAAGAAGAAAAAAAACAATAAAAAAGTAAACAAAAATAAAACAAATTATAATTGAAAGAAAAGCAGTTTTTTCCATCCTGACCCACCTTATTACCCCAATCCATGTTTTTTTTTTAAATAAATGTATTAAGAACATAGTAAAATTGAACATGTCTCTATAATCATCTTTTATTTCTGTATAACAGTATGTCATATTTTGTGATAAAAGCACCAAATTTTTACAAATCTAATGACCTCAATGACATATTAGACGAATTTAGATATTATGCCAGGGTGAATTTTTTTCCGGGAAGCTCGTAAATATAAAAAAACAACAACCCAAGATGACCGGCATCCAAGACAAAAAAACTGCAAATTGTCATATTTTTGTGCGAAATTGATACAAAAACATAAATTATGACTAATATAATAAATTATGTTTTCAGACATAAGGAATCCAATTGAACCTTTTTTAAATTATTATTTAAAAAAAAATAATATATATAGATGCTTTTAAAATGTCATCCTGATCAAACCCATGTAAAATCCAAGATGGCCACCACCTGAGACAAAAAGTTGTGTGTTTAATATCTTTTCAAAAGTTGACACTAAAACATTAATGAAGAGTATTTAGACATAGGAAGGTTTATTACATTGGTAAAATACGTAAAGTGTTGAAACAAATTCAAAATTTAAAACGACTTGTATATTATACAAATGTTTCAAAGCAGCATCTAAAATGTACACCACTCTGTCATGAGTGGGAACTGCGGCAACAATGACCATGAAGTTTCACGAAAAGATGACAGCCAGATAGTGCAATCTTTACTGATTCACATTTTCAAAATAATAAACAACTTCTACCATTATTTGCTGTGCAAGTACACCAATATTAAATGTACCTTAAAGAGCCACTTTCCCTTCATAAGCAGAGACACATAATAATATTCACTGAATCGTTACATGCAATGTCTCACTATCATCATCATCATCATCATCATCATCATCATCATCATCATCATCATCATCATCATCATCATCATCATCATCATCATCATCATCATCATCATCATCATCATCATCATCATCATCATCATCATCATGTAGTGCCGTGCCGGTTGGCGTTGGCGACTAAGTATCTCCACATCTCTGTCCTCTCATTTCACAATCAGGTCGATCCCTTCGCTTCCACTGATCCATCTTCCTAACCAGTTCCAGATCTATCCTCTCTGTCTCCCTCTCGCTCTCTTTCCGTTCATTTTACCAGTTGTCATAACATGTTCTAAACTATGTGTGCGCATTACATGGTCAACGAATTTTGCCGGTTATGTCCTGATTTTGAATCCGGTGCCTGCTTCTCTTAAGACACTTTCGTTTGTTTTTCTCGTTGTCCATGAGACTGAGATTTCTTCGGATGAACCACATCTCAGTTGCTGTGATAGTCTCTCTAGCTGTTTGTTTGATGACAAAGTCTCGCTCCCGCAGTACATAAGGACTGGATGTACATAGCGCATGAGCACTCGTTGTCTCAACTTAAGGGCTAATTTGCTAAGTATTTGAACTTTTCCATCTGGCATAACTCATAAGTCCATACTTTTAATTTGCACGTGGGAATAACTTTTTGCCATTGTCTCTGTCTTCTTTTCGTTTAAGCTAAGTCACATCTCCTCGCTTTCTTTCACTTCTTCAATAAAGCCTGTATATCGTTAAAGAGAATATTAAAGAGAATATATTCAATAAAGTTTTGTCTCATTATACTTCCTCCTTAAATTTTTGTTGTCTTTTCAATCATTAAAAACCTAACATAATATAAACGAATAAAACAAAATCAGGAAATCAAATCCAATAAAAAGTGCAGCAAAACAAAACAAACAAAAAACACATACAAAAAAACAACTAAACAAAACAAACCCCCCGAAACAAAAAACAACAACAACAAAACACACAATAAAACAATAGAAGATAAAAGAAGGCGAGGAAAACTTTCGAAAGAACCAATACGCAACTGAAACTTAAAATTCCAAGGCTGCAAACAGAAAAGTAAAAACTTTGTGAAAAAAGGTTGTAATAAAAAGAATGTGTAAAATTAAAAATCCAATTTTTCACGAGTCCGTCATTATAGTCTGCCATAAACGATGAGAAAGGTTATTAACGCCTGTGATCCATATAACATTATCTTTTCCGAGTTGATCTCATTTACTTAAGTTTACCCTTTATATTTGTATACCTTTGCAGTAAGCTAAAATTAAATTTGCACATTGGCTCAATTGTCCTTTACTCATACTAATACAGAACTTTTTGGGATTGTTGGAGCAGCTGAAATATATAAAGGACGAAAATTTTACCTGCTGCGACATATATATCGGGGACACCTTGAATTATATCAGTTGGTCACATTATACTGACACCGACCCAAAACATGTTGGACGGCATCTGCTATAATATTTATGCTCGATCTTGGGATTAAACTTTATACCCCCTGAATATTTGCCCAGCGCTTTACCATGTAAGCCAGCTCGCCCACTTTTGGTTCTTTTTTTTTTTTTAGACAAGAAGTAATTCTTTTCGTTAGCTTTTTCTCTTTTAGCCCATCCAAGCATCTTGGCTATCAGTTTAACCCAGCCTCGATCACGTAACGCTGCTGATCTATATTTTTATGTCAACTCATTATGGCTTGCCGAAGCTTGGAAGAAAGAAGCCGCGCGATCATCTTATTTTCACTGAACCTTTTGACATTATTTAAAGTGTTTTCACCAGTGTATCATATGGCGAAAAAGAACGATAATTTCCGGAACAGCCGGCTCGGGCTTTCGCGAAGAGACTGCATTATTTTTATCGACAACGAAGAGAGCTCGTTTATTACGTGCAAACAGCAGAATGATGCCAACAGTCCGTTACATGGACGGGATAGAGAGCATCCCAAAACTGCTGGTCTATTTTCTTTTCATAAAGATGTTGATATCTGATTGGAAAAAGGAGAAAAAACCAACAAACGAAAGAGCTAAAAAGGAGAGATGCATTTTAAAATAAGCCTAATGCAGTCTTTTTGTCTGAAATAATTACTGACTTTTTTGTATTAATGCAGAATCACAGATGATATTTAAAGATTAAAAGAATGAGAAGAAAAGATATAATAGATAAACTGCGTAGGCAAGCGGAAATGAACTTTAATGAAATTAGGAAATGAGGAGACAGATTTGGTGATAAAAGTTCTTCTGATATTTAAACCCAAATAAGCTTGCTATATATGTTATTCAGCCACCGTTGACACAATTTTCAATAGTGATTGAAGCCAAGTTTCACATCGTGGTTTGTACAATTAAGATAGGAAACAAAAGAGGCATGGGACTTTGTACATAGGATAGTGACTTACAACGAGTTTAGACCAGACATGCGCCTGATATAGGTCCTAAGTGTGATTTTCTTTACATCTGTCAGTCGGTTTGTGTGTCTCTTTCTTTGTATCCCTCTGAGAAATTATGGAACCATAGTACCGCAGTTTAAAAAAAAAGGGAATTAAAAAAGGTAAAAAGGTAAACAAAATTAATAACTATTTTTGTGAGATTGCACTTTCCCGCACACCGTCATCACAATTATTTACACGATAGCTTTACCAATATTTTGTTTAAACCGTTTAGTATATACTTTCATGAATTAAAACGAACATAAATCTTGATCAGGATATTTTAGATCTTATTCCTGCACCCGGGAGTCAATGGCTATTCGAAAAAAAACAAACATTGGTTATCAAAATTTTTTGAGATTACACAAAGGGAAGGTGTGAAACCTGACAAGGCAGTGCACCTCAAAGCCTTTGTAAGAAAATTCGCAGCTTTCTAAACGTTTGGACGGATCTTTATTTAGAAAGTGCACGGTTAGCGGGCTTCCCAAACGTGTGTGAGAATTCCAATTCTCCAAGACAAATGTCGACATTGAAATGGCATTACATCGAATTCCCTCCTTAAGTTTTATGTACAAAAGTTTCGCTGACTTAAAGCCTCCCAACTCCCTCTCCCCCATTATGTTCTTCTATTTCTAGATTTTATCCTTTCGACTAAAATAAACGTACAGTGGCTTGGCCAACCGATCAGTTTTAAAGGGAGTTGGCATGAGATTAATATTGATAACATATTTTCAAGTTCAGATTTGTGTAATATAAAAATATATGCATTAAAACAAAACAACTACTTTTCGGACATGATCTCCCCTCCCCTCTCCACACACATTCCTGGCATGTTTGTCAAATATTCATCTCCTGTCTGACATTCTTTGCCTTTCAAGTGCCCCTCTCGCACTGTCGCAGCAATATTTGAAGAGTCTACGCCGACGGAGAAATCCTCAAAATCCTGTTGGGACACATAAATTACTCCCCTTCTCCACTTCATAGAAAAAATATCGTAAAAAAATGTCTTGTCGTCATCCAGTTTTGTTCAACACAATCACGTAGTTCTTTCTCTACATATCCGATTAAAAAAACGCACTAGAGCTGATTGATTTGACTCAAAGCTTATGACAGGCTGGTGCTGCAGAGTGCAGAATGGAGCATTATTTGCGGTGATATAATGCCGTATAAATTTTGTGTATATCAGTCGACCATATGTTATGAATGTCATTTGTGTTGAAATATGAATAATGGCTTTGTTGAACAATTTTATGGTTTATCCTAATCGATAAAAGCATTTATAAAAAGATACACGATGTACACTCTATTTTTATCATTCTAGTAGTTCAAACTACGATTTTTGAAGCAAACTGGCAAGGGGGAAATCCAAAATGAACAAAGAAAACAATTTGGAAATATAAAAGGATAGAACGGAAAATTCAGGGCTTAATATTACATATCTCTGGTTCTAGTATTCAGCTTAGATTTAGTGTTTGAAACTAAGCTTAACACTATGCATTTAAAACTGAAACCGTCAACTGACAACGAATGCCTCTGAAGTTAATGCATCGATATTCCCGTTTATGGCATCATTTCTTTCGTTAGGCTTATACTATTATGAACTAATATACCTTTAACATCATTTTCACTTGGACATACATATACGTTTTGACAAAACTAACATAGTGATAAATACAACAGATCTGCAACCAACGAATCTGTTCCAAGATTGAGCTCTCAATATCCGAGACGGGTGCAGAGACGTGGACACCGATTCCGTGACATGACATGGGCCGTGATCAATAAGCCACAATTCCAGCAGGCAGATCGCAGCCCTTCCTCCGGGGCATGGCCCGTGCGCGGTTTCTGATGGAGAACATAGTCTGGCTACAGGTCCCCGCCATCGCGAGGCCAGCTTGTGTGTGCATGTCATAGGCTTCCAGATGATCTTTGCTGGAAATAACTAGTTTTCGTTCGGGCAATAATCTTTATTTGAGACACATCTGTCACTCTGCCTGTTCAGATCAAGTTTCAGCTCTTGATTTGATATCGATGAGAGAAATTGTGTGAATGAATTTCGAATCCACAATTTTTTTGGAACACTCTTGTTACCCCTAGTTTGGTCTTTAAACTGCTACAAAATGATGAAAAAAGCGTTTGTTGATAGATGCATACGCATGATACATAAAATATAAACTAGAGTTTATAACTCTCTCATAAAAATGGGAAAAACTTTTCGTGAAATCCAAGATAAAGATTTCGCGATCCAAGATATCGCTATCTATGGGATTTGAGAACGGAAATGGAAAGGGCGGAAGAAAACAAAAGAAAATCTACAACTCAGCTTTAATAACCTTTTTTGCTATCAGTGTCAAATAAAAGAAAATTGCCATTGAATTTTAAAAAAAATTTCCGTATAAAAGAAAATTGTCATTGAATTTTAAAAAAAATTTCCGAATTAGATATAAGAGAACATGTGATCTCCCTTACACACATGCATACGCTCATACAAAACTGGATCATTGTCGACTTAAACATGACTTGTTTTTTTTTTTTCTTCAGTTCTTTAGAAATTGCGCTTCAGAAAATTTTACGTGCTGCTACACAGAAGACAATGCGGGAATACCTGAACTCCAGTGCCAGCTGATCACATTATGCTGCATCGACCAACTGGTGTCTAAGATACAAAGACAGCAAGGAAAAACGATTAAACTCGATTTTTTAAATAATTGCATGAATAAGCTTTTCATTTGTAGTATAAATTAGTACTTAAGCTGAAAGAAACACCAGATTCGCCAAGATCTGGGGTTCAATAAAGGTCATACTCTAGAAGATCGATCAGATTCCACTGTGAAAACTGGAAGAACGATCAAATTATATCATGAAAACTGAAAAAAAAAATGATAAAACTCAATTGTTAAAACTTGAATAATGATAAAACTCCACTATGAAAACTGGAAGAATGATCAAACTCCACTATAAAGACTAGAAAACTCCACCATGAAAACTGGAAAAATGATCAATTTACACTATGGACACTGGAAAAATGATTAAACTCCACCGTTAAAACTTGAATAATGACCAAACTGGGCCAGCTTGTGTGTGCATGTCGTAGGCTTCCAGATGATCTTTGCTGGAAATAACTAGTTTTCGTTCGGGCAATAATCTTTATTTGAGACACATCTGTCACTCTGCCTGTTCAGATCAAGTTTCAGCTCTTGATTTGATATCGATGAGAGAAATTGTGTGAATGAATTTCGAATCCACAATTTTTTTGGAACACTCTTGTTACCCCTATTTTGGTCTTTAAACTGCTACAAAATGATGAAAAAAGCGTTTGTTGATAGATGCATACGCATGATACATAAAATATAAACTAGAGTTTATAACTCTCTCATAAAAATGGGAAAAACTTTTCGTGAAATCCAAGATAAAGATTTCACGATCCAAGATATCGCTATATATGGGATTTGAGAACGGAAATGGAAAGCGCGGAAGAAAACAAAAGAAAATCTGCAACTCAGCTCTAATAACCTTTTTTGCTATCAGTGTCAAATAAAAGAAATTGCCATTGCAATTTTTTTAAAGTTTCCGAATTAGATATACGAGAACATGTCACCTCCCTCACACACATGCATACACTCATACAATACTGGATCATTGTCGACTTTCACATTTATTGTTTTTTTTTCTTATTTTTTTTTTTAGAATTTGCGCTCCAGAAAAGTTTACGTGCTGCTACACAGAAGACAGTGCGAGAATACCTGGACTCCAGTGCCAGCTGGTCGCATTATGCTGCATCGACCAACTGGGGTCTAAGATACAAAGACAGCAAGGAAAAACGATTAAACTCGATTTTTTAAATAATTGCATGAATAAGCTTTTCATTTGTAGTATAAATTAGTACTTAAGCTGAAAGAAACACCAGATTCGCCAAGATCTGGGGTTCAATAAAGGTCATACTCTAGAAGATCGATCAGATTCCACTGTGAAAACTGGAAGAACGATCAAATTATATCATGAAAACTGAAAAAAAAAATGATAAAACTCAATTGTTAAAACTTGAATAATGATAAAACTCAATTGTTAAAACTTGAATAATGATAAAACCCCACTATGAAAACTGGAAGAATGATCAAACTCCACTACAAAGACTAGAAAATGATAAAATTCCACTATGAAAACTGGAAGAATGATCAAACTCCACTATAAAGACTAGAAAATACTCACTATAAAACTGAATGATCAACTACAGAAGAACTCCACCATGAAAACTGGAAAAATGATCAATTTACACTATGGACACTGGAAAAATGATTAAACTCCACCGTTAAAACTTGAATAATGACCAAACTGCACCATGAATGCTAGAAGAATGATCAAACTCTACTACAAAAACTGGAAAAGTGATCAAACTTCACTATGAAAAATTGAATAATGATCAAACTCCACAATGAAAACTGGAATAATGATATTTCCCCGCATGCCATCAACTAAGGTTGAATTAATATCTGCACGAACTAATTTACACATGGATCTAATATTGATGGATCTAAACTTAATAGTGACCACTTTCCTCATCTGTAAACCCATGATGGATACCTTGTAAAAACTGTTGCAGTACAGTAAAGACTTTCTTCTTCTTCTTCTTCTTCTTCTTCTTCTTCTTCTTCTTCTTCTTCTTCTTCTTTTTCTTCTTCTTTTACTTCTTCTTTTTCCTTCTATTTTTCAAGGGGGCGTTGAATCAGGAGACATTGTTGCTCTCTCCCAGCAAGCATTGCGAACGCTTAAACAGGAGAGCAAGGTGGCGAAGCTATGCGGCTCATCGATTGTTTTTCTATCTGTCTACTCAGCTGCCTACAGATCTTTTTGTACACCCACTTGGTGCATGGATTCTGCAAAATATTATGTGGACAACACAGTTTAATTTCTTTTCAAATACATTGGCAATGGTGGTAGACTTAAAAGAAAAAAATGTATTGAGATACCAGAACAGACTTAAGTTGACAAACAACAGCACATAAAAAACACCAACAACAAAAAGACAAAAAAAAACCATACAAAAAAAAACATACAAAAAAAAAAAAACCAAACAAAAATCAACGGAAAAATGGATACTAAATAAAAAAAAATACCAGTGCTTTTGATGACTAAACTGACAAGTGCTATGCGACAACAATCCACAAGATTGTAACTTTTGTAAATCCGTAACGTCTTTCATGCTTATCCAGGAAGAATTAACCTAGTCCTCTATTCTATCTTAACGTATGCATTTTTTAAAGCAGGGCCTATATATTTCTTTAAATGTTTAATGTAATGCGTTTTGGTGCAAAGCCTACTCAGACACAAGCGGTTGCAAAAGTTGAATGATGGCTCTAAAACATATCATCATTTCCTTCTTTTATTCTATCAATATGGTTCCTTTCCAAGTCATTGGATATCAGGAGGAGACATGCTTCCCTAATGACGTCCCAGAGGGTCTGTGCTATCTCAAATCAATGAGAAAAAGAACAAAAAAGAAAAAAAAGGAATAGCTAGAAACGGCCACGTATGCTGAACATCTTACCTAATATTTCATTTGATCCCTTTCAATGACAAAGGCTTGGAGGGAAAATATTGTATACACCAAATGCGTTTTTTTAAATAATTTTTTTACAGACTTAAAGCGTTAAGATATTGTGAAAATTTACAATCAAAATAATGCACTTCTTACTAAAGGATCTGTAAATCTTAGCCCCGATTTACATAGATGTAAACGGACATTCAGTGAAATAATGACCTTCAAGTCTTGCAAGAAACAGCTTGGCAAATAAGCAAAGAAACCAGCAGAAAGAAGCACCAGTAACATAGGTATAAGATCAACAAAGAGACCCGGTGGCAGTTTAAAATGAGCTGTTCAATTTTACCTTGAGTTATTTCCTTGGATGGAAACAGCACACAAATGATGCACACGAGGAACTGTTAGAAAGCTAGAATGAAGGTTCCCTGTAGAGGATTAATTTGATAATCAAACAATACATTCTTTCTGCCTCTCTGTCCGTCTGTCTGCCTATTTGTATGTCTGTCTGTCTCTCCCTCTTCCTCTCTTTCTCTTTCTAACACAATCTCTTTTATTCTGAACGTGGCTTTTCAGCACACTTAAAACGAAATATTTGATTACTTTAAGTTTAACAATAAGGACGTTCATTGAATACACGATTTCTCTCTTTAAATGTGTTCCTGTTTGGTTAGCTGGGAAGAAAAGTTTCGAAGTTGTGAGTTGAGTTGAGTTGAGTTGGTTTTAATGTCCAATATCAGCACTATATAGGCTATATTGTGGACGGGCCCCAATACAGACGTCTGACAATTTTATGTGCTGCCACACACAGGGCGCGGATACCATGACTCTTGTCTCAGCCGGTCACATTATACTGACACCGACCAAAACAGTAGTGAACGCAACCGCCAGGATTCGAACTTGGGACCTTTTGCGTCGGAAGCCAATGTTCTACCCCTGGACCACATCGCCCCCCCTTGAAGTTGTGAAACGCATTTCTCTTGATTTAATCATCTATGACAATCTGCTTCCATCTTTCAATTCTGCAGAAAATGCAAGTGCATGTCAAAAGTATAGCATTTAAGACAAAATTAATGCTTAGAAAGAGGGGTGATAATATTATTGTGTATAGAAAATAAACAATCCACTTGACATTGATAACACTGGAGTTTCAAGCAGAATAGAGTCTTTTCCAGGTTTTGGAATGTGGATAACTGTGGCTTTGCGCGAGGACTCTGGAAAAGCACCGGGCGACCAAATTTCTTTAAATAGCTGTAATAGAATGTGAAGAGATTGAATTGGGAAATTTTTTGATAGTTGTATTAAGCAGGAGATCTGGGCCTGCGACCATCTCCTTTAGAAGTTTAAGGCAGGAGTGTATTTCGCTGAGGATGGTTTATTGTAGTCTTTAGAGCAGTCTGCGGAGGAAACCGGTTTCTCCACAGACTGATCTTTAAAGCCTTGAAATATTGAGGAGTAATGGTGGATGGAGGGATTCTGGGGAAATGCAGCGCCTGGTGCGTTTGCAATTTCCCGTTCCTCCTCCACACACGAACTATCACTCTACCTCAGGCGCTTCACCTCAAAAGGGACAGTCTTCCCCTGTATTTTCCTTACCGATCGCCATATATTAGACAGGGGAGTCTCTTTATTAATTTTAGAAATATAGCTCCCCCACGACTGGCTTTTCTGCTGGCGAATTGTGCGCCTAGCTGCTGAGCGTTGTTTTAAAAAATATTTAAGTTATGTATTGATGGGCTTGTTTTAAAATCACGACAGGCTTTGTCCTTGGTTCGAACTGCCTGCCTGCAGTTCAGGATAGTTAGTCCTCAGACCTCCACAGTTCCACTCTAACAAAAGAGTATTTTTGGGGCCTGGCAGGCGACCCAAAGGATGTTTGACCAGGCCGGCAGGTTTCTTCTCCGTACCCCTCCCAAAGGGACTATCTGCAATGCAGGTAATGCTCTAGGCTTGACCTTATCTCGTGTTTCTGCTGTCACTGTTGACTTCGGTTTTACCGCAAAATCATCAGGACTTAACTCTTTGGGCTTTGTCAGTGGCGTTAGTCCTGCTGCTTGCCTTCGGAGGCGCTGTTTGAGCAGGCTTTGTCCCTACACTGGTGGCCTTGGTGCAGGTCGACGTTTAATGTTTGTGTCAAGTTCTGTCACTACTGCCACTCTTGCATGTGCAAAGGTACCACCATGCTTGGTTTTGGAATCGCTGAATTGCCTCTTCCTCTTTCCACTTGGGACATTCGAATCTGCAGCATGTGGGCCATATCAGTTCAGACCGCTAGAATCGGCTTTACAGTCTTTCTCAGCGTGCTCTTCCCTACCACATCGGCAACATACTGCTGTGCGCATACTCTTTGTTTGGCTACGGCTAAAACGATGGCAATTAAAACAGCGCATTGGTCTCGGTATATATAGGGTAACTTGGGGCATTCTTGGAATCTGCCGCATGTGGTCATGGCAGTTCAGACAGCTGGGATCGGCTTTACAATTTTCTTAGCGTGCGCCCTCCCTTATCACAGCAGCAACAAACTGCTGTCGCCTACAGTTCGTTTGACATTGCCAAAACGATGGCATTTAACACAGTGCATTGGTCTAGGTATGTATGGGGTAAGTTAAATACCCTACTCTAAGACATGTCGAAGGCAAAAAAGAGTCGAAGGTAAGGATTAATGCGTCGGGCGTGAGTGACTACACTGAGTTCCGCAAACGTCTCCTCCTCGCTCGTCGTCTCAAGATCGAAAGTTCTGACCACTCATGGACATGTTTAGGATCGGATGAGCCTTTTCAGTCACGGGGATGTTTACAAAAGAATCGATATTACCAAGACTCTTTGCTTGTGTCTCACCAGAGCATTCCACCAAGATTTCACCAGAACGGAGCTTCGCCTACAATTGTTTTCAGCAAAGACACAGAACGTAGCCACCTTTTTGTCAACGGCTCTGATCACCTGGAATGGCGACCAGCTTTGTTTGGCAGTCACTGTGGAGCCCGAAAGGGTTAGAGCATCCACTGCCTTCCATTTGCTTGATCCAGATGGCACACCTGCTCCATCCGGACAAGGCTTTTTTTTTTAATAAGTTGGGGGTTGGGGCCGTTTTCTGTGAAAGTAAAGATTCCATAGAAAAAGACAAAGAGATTCTGCTTCGGGGCTCCTCAACCGCCACCGAGCCCAACAAGAAGAGACTGTGCAGACATCCAGCGCTAGTAGTGTCAGGGCTACCCCGGATTTATACTCCCAGCACAGAGAAAGAGAGAGCCAGGATTGACTCTAGACGAAATATGACCAGCCGATTGAGCTGTGTGGGCAACACCGCCCACCCGTCTCGGATGAAGGAGTGATGTGTTGGTGAATGACAGCCCGCATGCTGGTTCACCTCAATCAACCTCCACCCTCACGGGACGCACTTCATGACAAACAAGGTGGTCCCACTAGTGGGGTCAGAAGTACAACAGGTGAGGGCAGGAAAATAGGACGAAAGGAGCATAAAAGAGAGCGAGAGAGAAGACATAGCAAGATAAAGAGAAAGGGCCTGTCCTTGGCAACATTTTACTGTGTCACGCGCGACAGCAGTAACCATTCTTTGCACCCCTCGGAGTGAGGGTTCGGTTACCACGCGGGCGTGGTTTTCAGGTGGTAATATGCAAATTTTCTGCCAGATTAATTAAAAATAATGTAAATATATAGAATGAACGAGAGAGCTATATAGTAGGAGGAAAAGATATAAATAGAGATGAGAGAATAAGACATAGAAAGAGGGAGAGAGTTAAAGAGAATGGCAGAGAAGAGGAGGGAGAGATATGGAAAGAGAAAGTGAGTGAAAGAGAGACAGAGATCAAAAAAGAAGGAGAGGGAGAGAGATGGAGAGAGGCACACACACAAAGATACCCCCTCCTCCCCAATCTTGTAATCAAGCAAGCAAATATTTGACCCTCAATCAAATTGATAGAGTCAATACACCCCACATAGCAATTTACCGTAATAAAACGGATGCATTGTATTGTGTGATTGCATAATCTATTATAATACAATAGAATGAGAACGTTCGCTCTATGATTCTTCTTACATATTTATAGCTCTACCGTTATTAGAGGTAATTAAGGGTCATGCAATGTAACCATGTTGATTATAGACATCGACTTCTCTTCAACATCACATCAATGGAAAAAGAAATGCACACACATAGATAGACAGAAGAAAAAGAGAATTAGAAATAGAGAGAAATAAAATAAGCTAGAAAAAAAATAATGAGAGACAGAAACAAGACAAGAAACATAAAAAAGAAAATAAATATTAGCAAGTGAAAAAACATACCGGCACATTTTTTTTCTGGATGTCGAGGACGGTTACAGTAGATAATGAATACCCAATTCGCGCTGATGAAGAAGCCAATAAACAAAGAACGCGCAAAGTCGTGGACGAAGAAATATCCAGGGCACGTTCATATACTCGAAAAAACCCAAAGTGCACAATTGTTAAGCAATAATGTGTTTCTTTTTTATTGATATTGTCTGAGTCACTTTGGGGACAAACTGGCTATCATCAGCCAAACCGCTTTCCTGTCGTCTCTACCGCCCATTTTTTTGAATCAATATTACAGAATGCACGCTGCTTTGAAAACTGAAATTTCTGGAGCTTCCACCGCCCCCAAAATCACCACTCTCCAAACCAATATTTGAGTTACTCCAATTTTCGATCGCTTATTCCCAGGGACTACACAAAGATAGAATCTTAAGTCTTTCCGAAAAAAAAATATCTATGATGTCCCAATGCTGTAAAATATGGCATACATCTTTTATGCTAAAATTTTAGGATGTCGACGTTTTCCTCCCATTTATCGACCTGCACTTCAGGTTTTAGAATCCACGTTTTAGGATGAAACCCCCATGGCCTGTGTTTTTGTATGAAAAAGAGCATTTGAGGTTACATGCGAAACAAACAGAGCATATGTTTTTAAAAGCTATGGTTGAATGTAAATGAACCCACCCTTTCCTTTATTTGTGGGGGTCATAATTCTTTGAAGAAGCCAAACGTTGCAATAATAATCCCCAGAGTTTTAATACATCTTCTCTAACATGGATAAGGAATGAAAAGTAGAACAAAATCACTTTCACATATTTCGAGAGCACGCGTGAAACCATCTCTTCTTGGTTTCACGTAGCCTCCATCTGCCCCATCTGGTTTACTGTTGCGCCTGTCTTGTGATGCTGGTCTATGTTTTTCTCAAGGTTTGTTTTATCCATCTTCTTATTTCTATTTCCTCTTCTTCTTGGTCTCTGGTGAGCCATTTTAAAAATTTCCTTATTTATTTTAATGTCGTGCCACTTTATTCCAGGCATCATTTTCGCTCCGATATATGTTTCCGTTTTTCCAATCAGATCAATTATACATATATGATATACTCTACTTCCTTCTAAAAACCACGTGATTTAATCGTACACTCATAGAAACTTATGCCATTCGCTCGGAGATAAGTACTGCCACTATTTTTGCCGAAATTATCAAACAGCAAATTAGATCTCCAAACAAACTGGAAAGAAGGCGATCCTATTTTGATCTTCATTTAAAAATAGTAACACAAACATTGACAACAACAACAACAACAGAAATAACAACAACAACAACAACAGCAGCAACAATAACAATAATAGCAACAAAACAAAATATTTGACAGATTTTAAGATATTTGTAGCGGTGTTAGCTCTCTTTCAAGTCCGAACATCAAAGGGAAATTGTACAGCTCAAGAAAATTGCAGTCTTTACAAATAAAGCTTTCAAGCTGCAATCATTGCTTTCATCATTAAAAAAAACAACGAATGTTGTACCCTCTCTTTCGAAAATCAACCACCACTTCCCACACTGCTTTTCCACTTCCGTCCTCTCCTTTTTTAATTTGTTTTTCGTGTCTTCACACCTCCCAATGCATATTATTAAAAAGTGTGCCACCTCATTTTATTTCACTTGATATACCTGTATAATAAGGACATTGAATAAGACGTGGCATCTGCTTCATTATCAGATTCCTGTTGATGTATTAAACTAAATCTAAATAAAGAAGATAATTTACACTTTTGTGGTTTAAAGTCTCTGTGATTTCCACTATCACAAGACTTAAAAGGACATCTAGGTGTAGAAAACAAAAAAACACTATGAGCTCTTAGAACTTTTTTTTTTATCTATAATGTGTAGAGTGGCCATAGCAGTGATTGCTTTTTCTTAAGGTTATGACGTTAAGGAAAAAAACAATGTCTTTCTCTCTCCCCCCCCCTCTCTATCTCTCTCTCTCTCACACACACACACACACACGCACTCTTGAATTACTTTTATGTTCATGGTTGAGTACAGTTTGACGTGACCTATCGAACTTATGAAACAATATAGTTATTTAAAAGATTCTTTTGTTTGCGATTGTTTCCGTCAGTTCTTAGACTTGTCACCTCAATTTTCACAGTTTTTCTGATTTAATATTAAATTATAACGGACGTAAAAAGTTCTTCACTATTGTTATTTTTCTGACTTAAAATTGTAAAGAATCTCCGTAATATGCCTCCATTGCGTAGTACAAAAACTGATATTTTAGAAACATTCTTATGAATATGCATAAACATAAGATCGAAAAAGTTATACAAGACATTTCCTTTTGCTATATATATTTCGCCTAACGAAGATTAACAATCATACGATCTTAGTCGTTCAGCTTTGAAAAACATTAGTTTGACATTATGAAGAAAATAGATTTAATACTTTACCGATGTGTTGAGAGTGTTGAAAACAATTGAGAGCGGGTATATCTTCGAAACATGTCCTATGAAAATTGACATACCTTGTATCGAACACCACAACATTATAGCGTCTTTCATGAACGATATAGAATCTTAAAATTTCTCAGCAAAAGCAAGACCTTTCAATCGTGAAATATAGAACTATTGATGGCATTTGCTTCTTCCGTTTTATTTCCAGACATGAGCGCTAACGCATCATTGAATTCATTAATCATGTAGCTAGGAAAAGTGTCTTTCTTATAAATTGTCATAAACATGTAAGACATGAAAAATAAATTTAATCGCCTTACCTATGTGCTACTAACTAAAACAGACTCTACATTACAAGGGATTTCAACGTATAAAGCAATAAAACAACAAAAACAGCAGCAGCAACAAAATTAACAACAACAAAAGAATAACCTTCCATAATATTTTTTATTTGCTAATAATCTAGCACCCAAAAAAGTCTTTAAAAGTCTACTTTTCTGCTTTCAAAGGTTTTCAGGGAATTTTAACAATAAAAATTAAAGCTCTAACGCGTTTGAGTAAAGGGCTTTTACTAAAAAAAAGTATCATTTTTAATTTTGGTTTTACTTCACGCAAAAAAATAATAATGGTTACGGTACCTAGAGGAAATCTTCATTCTCATTGCAATAGAGGGTTTATTTTTACAATAAGATGGATTGAAAGCATATTAGTTGATAAAATACCATAATGAAAACTTAGCTTTAGAAACTCATACTAGATTTTACATGACTTCTCTAGGGAAAGAAATTTCGCAGACAAGTTATTGCACATTGTTGGAAGGTATGATTGTGATATGTTCAACAAGCAGAAACTTCATAGCACGTGCATCATCTTGTTGTACATCTAAACTATTTTTCTGAAAAAAAAAAAAAGACAACGTAGAAAAAAGACTTCAACGTCAAGTTTGTACAAAAGCAGGTATGCAGTTTATTTTCTTAAAATTGTAATAAACCGTATACTTTCGTAATGAATCTACACAATGTAAACTTGCCTACACCATTTTTGCACAGTTTTAAAATCGTCAATTCAATTTTAATGTAAACGTAAATCTAACACACACACACACACACGCAGGCATTTTAAAGATTCAGTAGCGTCACATAATATCATAATCACATGAGCAAAACAGGGTAAACACAATAATCCTGTTGGCAATGATACTGATAATGATGAGAATAACGGTTATGATGATGATGACGAGGACGTTGATGATAATGATGATAATGACGATGAGAATAAAGATATCTATGATCATAATAATAGTAATAATAATAATAATAATAATAATAATAATAATAATAATAATAATAATAATAATAATAATAATAATAATAATAA
>RQTK01000337.1:314481-329422 GCA_003991915.1 Elysia chlorotica | reverse complement strand
ACCTCACGCTAACCCTCCCCCCCCCCACCTTCCCCGAAAAAAATAACGGAGTCTAATGATACATTTTCTTAGTTTTGCTGTTAAAAAAGCCCTAGGGTTCCTCTTTCAATTATTCCTCTGAGAGAGTGACTACTTGTGAAAAGTGTAAAAATGTTTCAAACTAGCATTGTAGCTGCACTGTTAGAAAAAAGGGCAAACTTAAACCAGTCCTAATTTCACAAAATCTCTCATGCATGCGAATCTTGTAGCTTCATCTCATCTAAGGTTTCGACTGAACAGTTTTGAATTGCCTGGTGGGATAGAGGCGCATAAAGCAATGTTCCCTTCTAGCCGCCAGCCGGGGCAGTATGACAAGACTGGCGTGGTAATAAATTGTTCTGTACCGTGTAATTTATCGCTGACAGCTTCGCTCATATCTCGCGTAACAGAGACGTCTCGAAGTCGGACGCTACATAATTGAATCGTTGGCGCAATGCATCAGGCGTTGTTGGTGAGCACACGACTTTAATCATTAATAAATGCACGTATCATTAGGGTCAATGAGAGCCATGTGCTCTCTAGAATCGTACAATGATGGTGCTGTAAGAAAGATGCTGAGGGTGCCGCACAAACACGCCGTGGTGAAGATATACAAGAAGAAGCGATCCATAACCATGGCGATATACTTCCAGTCGCGCTCCTCCTGGATGGACAAAAGAAACAGAAATATGTTAGTGTTATCAAGAGAATGAAAGTGTTTCCGCGTGTATATTATGCATTTTAAATCTATATCAAGTAGACCATATATAAATATATATATATAGTCTGCACTTAATTGTCAAAACGACATGTCCTTAAATACCTTTGATTTTCATTGTGAGCCACAGTGTTTCTGGCAAAATTTCTAACGATAGTGAACGATTTATTGTCATTGAAAAAAAGAAAAAAAAAATTAATTTTGCAAGTTAGGGAAAATAGAGTTTTAGAGTTTATTTTTACGGCACGTGCGGGACATAGCGTATATATATATATATATATATGTATACTTTTTTAAATACATAATATTAAGAAATAGCAGGAAAGGAGAGACACAGAGCAAAGAGACTGCGAACAAGAAGAACGATGGTACATAGATAGGTAGATAGATGTACAAAATAATGGATAGATAGAAAGTGAGAAGAAGAGAGATATAGGGAGTGTACACAGCGTTGTTACTTAAGAGAAAGAACACTTTAGATGCTTTGGATATAGGCAATACAAAATATGTACTGAACCCCCCCCACACACACACCCTTACCCCTGTTATTTTAGGTAAAACATTGCTTCCTGTCTAGTTGAATCTTAACTTACTGGAAATCAATTGCCTGTTTTAAGGCACTAATTTTTACAGAAACCCTTGGAATAATTTTGTTTGCTCCCTTTAACTAAATGCCCCTCTGTACCAAATCATATGCATACCTCTACGTCCTCATCTCCTTTACGCAAATGGTTTGCTATGAAGGTGACGCCTTTTATAGCATCCATAACCTCAGGCGGATAGTAATTCGTTGTGGGCTCTGCCTCAGATATATCCCTTCGTGAACGGATTACATTTTCGTATGTGTGCAAGGGTTCCATGGCCTGCAAGTTTTCCTCAAGGTCGACGCCGTTCACCACCCTCGCCGAGTTGGCTGTCTTCGACTTCTTATGAAGCTCAGGTCTCTTCATGAACAGAAACTTGGGTAATAATTCCGTAAAAATCTCCTTTACCCAAGGCGACATTTTGTGCGTTGTGGGCGATTTAAAGTGAATATGTAAAGTGTATACCGTAAATGTAATTGACATAGTCACAATGATCATAATGAAAAGTAAATATTTCCCTATTAACGGGATCACCAAAGATGTTGGTGGGTTCATATCAGAAAGCAAGAGGAAAAACACAGTTAGAGCCAGCAAAATGGATATAGATAACGTAATTTTCTCGCCGGAATCTGATGGCAGGTAAAACACAAGAACTGTTAGGCAAGAAATGGACACACAGGGCATGATCAGATTCAGCGAATAAAAAAGCGTCCGGCGTCTCAGAGTCAAGTTGAATGTAATATCTGGATACGGTTCATCACAGCAAGGATAGAATTTCGTTTTTTGCATGGCTGTCACATTGAGAATGTCCCACTCCACATTGTAGTAGTAATCTGTAAGGTCTATTCCTCTTTGAATTACCACCGCAGCCTTTTGCGGATCATCCTCCGTGTTGACGACGGTTCCGTTGCACAAGTGCTGGAGATCCAATTCATCCCCGTGATAAGTCCAGGAACTGATCTTAAGAAAACACTCTTGAATGTCGAAAGGGAAGTATTCCACGTCAATTGGGCAATAGCTTTTATAGATGGCTGGTGGTTCCCACACAATCTTTCCCGTGTGGTAAACGATTGCTTTGGTTTGAAGAGTGATGTGAAAGTCTCCATCCGCACTGGATCGGGGGAAAAAGTAAAATAAAAAGAACAGATTAGATGAAGAAATGAAAAGAACCACTATATCTATTTAAAATAGTCTCTTACACCTTGCTAAAGTAATATGTGTTTAAATGAGATACAAGATGATATTACAATGGCGACGTGTCTTCATTCTCAGGTTTATGCGTGCGTAAAGACTGTTTTATCTGCTAAAGCTAAATGGTGCTAATGTTAAAATTTTTAATAAAGCCTGTTACCAATAACTGTATAACTGTAAGAATAAATCAAAGTTATAAAAGAATATTATGAGTAGCGATATAAATCTTTTTAAAACAGTTAAAAGCTATTTATAATAAATATGTTGTTTTTCTCATCAGTGAACCACCGGCTTAACTTCATTTTGCCATTGCCTGAGTATAATAATCAAAGATAAAACTTTTGTCATAAGCGCACTTCGCTAGCTTGATCTCCTTATTTCGATTAAACCACGTCACTGCTTAGCTTGATCTCCTTATTTGGATTAAACCACGTTACTGAGCCTAGCTGCATGCTAATTTTCTCAACGAATATCTATAATAATACTCCCATATCATTGTATGACAGAAGGAGGAGGCGCACCCTACTGATAACAAGATTTATAATTCAATATCAAGGTTTACCTAAACGTTCTATAACAAAATATAGCGCGCACATTTTTTCTGGACTGACAAATACTAAATGCTAGAATGTGATGCAACGTTTTTGTTTTAATTTTGTATTTTGTTACATCAAATAAAAAAAAATGAAAGGCATTTAAAATCATTGCGTTATAAGATGATTCGAAGAAATGAAAATGAAAGGTATTGATGACTAAAACTTGGCCTCTAATTAATCATTTCCAAAGTCAACACGTACTTGTTGTAAAGTACTAGGTCTGGCTTCCACAGCTTTTCGGAAGGGATGTTCAGAACTTTCACCCCGCCGTACTCTGAGGGGTCCCATTTGAGGCGCAAGTCGCACCATTCCTAGACGAGAAGAACAGAGAAGGATTTACACAAGCCTTATACTGTCGAAAATTATTTTCAAGATAAAGAAAACAAACGAACGGCAACAGAAAAACAAAAAACAACAACAACAATAAAGCAACGGTAAAAACAATAATAATAATAAAAATAATAATAACAATAATAATAATAAAAATAACAACAACAACAACAACAACTACAACAACAACAACTACTCCAACAACAAAAACAATAACAACAACAACACCTTTGGTATTCACATTTTAAAAGAAAACGATTCCTTTTTTCGTGTATTATCTTCCCTATTTTCGATTAAGTCATCGAAGCAGGTGTCACATTTTTTTCTATTTGTTGATGCCATTCATAAGCCACCACCACTCCCCCCCCCCCCACAAAAAATTAAAAAAAACAAAAAACAACCGCCCCCACCAAAGGAAAAAAAAGTTTCAAATTCGTTGAACCATCAACAACTGCATGATCCAGCGTAATTCTTTTTTTTACCATCTCGTTCAACTCATATCAAATTACTTTGTTTTAATCAAGAAAATAAAAGCAGAATTTTGACGTCTTCTTACATAAGAGGGATAATAAAAAGACACCTTACAGCGGTAACACAAATGTATGGGAAGTGGCTAGCGCTCACAAAAGAATCGATAGAAAGGGGGTAAATACAGTTCGGGTGTAGACCCAAGGTTTGCTTGATTAGCCAAAACTCATTCATAAAGCTTTTCAAGGGAACCAGTGAGAGGCAATATCAGCCGAGCCCTGGGGCCAACAGCGCTCGGGAAAAAAATAGTCCTGTGTGTTTGGGCTGGGATCATAGCCCGTTTTTTGGTTACAGGAATTTCTACTGTGGGGTGACAGCCTCCAAGAATGTAAATTCATACATGGTGAGACTTTGCTTTGGGGCAGGCACAAGCATACTTTTAGAAAGATGCTGGTTTTTGAATTGATGAATTGTCAGAAAATTGAGAAAAAACAACACATTATGCACTCGTGGCGAATTGATGTACTTTTGAGTAAGTAAATAGAATCCTTGCACGAAGTGGAGCTAGGCAAATATAAAGATCTAAATACAAGTACGCCAGCAATGCTACAAAAATGGAGCTGAGATTGTTCCTTTATGTGAGCTTTAATTTTAAAATAGAGTTGTACAAATAATGTTGTGCGAAATAGTGGTATTTGAGGCAGAACGTGCACAGTAACATTTATACTGAAGAAAAATGTATGCCTTAATATGGACACTGCCTTTAATTCACCAGATCCTTTAAATTTATCTTTTTGGAGAGCAAAAACCAAGATTAGTTTAAATTATTAGAAATTCTGAAGAAGCTGAAACATTATATAGATACAAATCTATCACATTGTGTATCTAGGTAAAATGGAATAGGAAACGCCGCCTCAATCATTTCCAATATTTCAGCGCCTGCTCCAACAGTGACCAAAACACTGGTTTTATATTGAAGTAAGCCTACTCGAGGGAAAGTTCAAAAGTGTAAAAGTGGAATGAAAAAAATATTAAATACCAGTGCAGAGAACATAAATATGTAAACTTAGCTGCGAAAGCAATTATAAATCGAATATTTTTTTACATCCCTCTATTTGCACATGTTGTGATTTTAACGTGATTTAATGAACAGTTGTTTGTTTGTCAAGGCTAGTCTATAACAATCTTTGCGAATTGCGAAAATAAGTCGCAAATAGTTTGAAACAATAATGGAATTTCCCCCCTCTGATCTGTAATTGGCAACAATTTAGACAAGAACTACAAAAGCACTGAAGTTTATACGGAACCAAAAAAAGAATCTTTTACCAAGAAAAAAAGAGAAAGTACTAGTCGAAAAAGGCACATGTCTAAAAGTTCAAGACACTGACAGTTTTGGAACCTATATCCTTACAAGAAGCGAAAAAAAAAACAACTAAAGAGAAAACCCAGAACAATCGGAGTTAAACCTCAGGATTCTCTAATCATAGGGAAAACAAGTGAACCCCCAGAACTATATATTTGACTGCCTTGCAAGGCAACAAAAAGGGAGTAACCTCCTGTGTCTCGTCCTGGCTTTATCTTGATTATCGATAAATACAAGGTGGCATTTCACCGGCTCAGATAAGGGTTCTACAGTTTCCATCTCACGGCTTAGAAGAAATCCACGCCCGAGAAGGGGTAGGGGTTGTCTTCGATAAAACTATGAATACTGATCAGAGAGGGGAGAGGAGCACATTGTAGGATCGGGCTCCCCTTACTGGTCGATACTGAAGTATCGACAACACTTGCCCTCCACAATGACCTAGACACGGGGTTATCATCCATGAACCAATGCTGAATTTCCCTACCTTAGACTTTGCTAAAACACAGTTCCCTGTCGTTCGGAAATTCCCTAACGACGTTTAGCGTTTCGAATACGCGACTCTGTCCACTCAGTTCTCGTTTGTGCAGGCCGTGTTAAAGTCAACCCAAAGGGTTATCTCAGATTACTGTCTTATAAAGACCATGAAGCCTGACGTGCAAGCAATTAAAAACAAATCATCACAAGCCTACACTAAATTGTCTAAAAATTAAATTGAAAATTGTGTTCAACCAGTGCAACGAATCAAAATAATGAATTCAAAGCAAATTATCTGACTTCTGCTGTTATCTCTCTATAGACTGGCACTGACTTTTAACTGACACCAGGGATGTGATAAGGCAACTAGACTCGACAGGCGACTGATCGTGTTTTTGTAAACGATCTTTCAAGATGGCAATGTCAGAAAATATTAAAAATAACTAAATAGACATCCTTTTTGGAGAGAGAAAAAGACAGACAGCTAAAACGATCTATGATACTCTATCCACGGTCAGTACCAGCAGATTAAGTCTGATGACAGTGATGTTATAACATTTCAGGAACATCATAGCTTCTTTCATAAAATAAAAGAATCAAAATACGCATACATTCACGCATTTATTTTGTTTCTATATAAACTTTTTAAAAAAAAAACAACAACAACAACAACAACAAATGCAAACAAAGAAACCAACTGACAATGCATTTCCAAACGCCATGTTCTAAATACTTGTGTTTTTTAATTCTTAATGTGTCGCTCGGAGTATTAAAAATCTTTTTCTAAAAGCATTTAAAGCATATATTTTATTATGTATATTTACGAGCTGACATTGAACGTAATTGAAAAAAAAATAATACACGTAAACAAGACATTTAGTGCACGTAACTTTTATACTCCTGAACAAAGATGCATCAAAGCTAAGTTAAGCGCCAACTTACCTGGCGTAACCACACACTGAGAGTCAGAATCTGGTTTCGTTCATCCTGAAACAGAAAATAAAAAATAAAAAAATAAAAATAGTACAAAATCATTTACAGGAGGCTCAAAGTGGTACCAATATGAAAAATGCACATTAATAAAAAAAACAATCTTGGTAAATACAAAACACAGAAATTGAAAAAAAATTTCAAGTAACATTGCATCCCCTCTCTCTTTCTCTCTCTTTTTCTTTCTTTCTCTCTCTCTCTCTCTCTCTCTGAAGTCAATCCACCGGCACCTTCTTTCCTTTTCCTCGTCGCAGCTTAATATAGGACGACATTAAGGTATCGCCACCTGAATCTTATTTTTTGTTCCCGGGACTACAAAACTAAAAATAACATTCCAAAGAAAAGAAAATCAAGCCTAGAAAGAGATCATTTTCAAGAGTTTCAGCCCAGATGGAACTTGCTACAATTTACGAAATTTGATTTTAAAGCCAAGCGTGTTAAAGGATTCATCCAGGATATTTGACAAACGAAAACTGCCTTGTGGAATGAAGGTCCTCACGCTGTTAATGTTTCAAGTCAATAACACACTGCAGCAAGCTATCAAATTTAACTTTCAATGCAGTTTATATAAAAGGAATCAGTATCAGGAAAGAAAAGACAATGATTCTTTTCTCAGTATAGCCACACTTCGATTTAGCTCCCGGTCCACTATCAACTAAATTATTGCTTATTGTTATCAACTCAAAGCCTTCAAAGTTAGCAGATGCAACGGACTTGAGAAATAAAAAAGTAAAAAAAAAACATTCCGCTTGAAAATATATTTCTCCATCGCCAAGATTTAAAAATTTATACATCTAATAAATCATATGTTGCTTCTTCGCTGGCACTTATTTTGATGATAACGATACTTCTCCGTGCACCACGGGACGGATCCATTCATCATTACCAGCAGTATCTGAAATTCCCTTTAAACTCACGCTGGTGAATCAACACGGAACGTTGAAAACGGATAATATCGTACTGGCACCAATTTATAATTAGCAAGAAATTAAAAAAATAGCAACAAACCTCGCAACAAAACAAAACATCAAAAAAAATAAAAAAGAAGACCCCCCCAAAAAAAACAAAAAAAACAAAACAACAACCCAAAACAAAACAAAAAAAAAACGGAGGAAAAACACACCAAAACAAACATGCAAGCTTTATAAAAAAGGCCTGTTTGGGGTGATTGATACTTTTAGAGAGAAGTATCAAATCGAAGCAGCAAAAAGTGTTTGCTCTGCTCTTTGAAAGGCATCGTTCTGAGAACCATTAGTGCTCTGAGCTTGCAATTAGCTTAACTCGAGATGGGAAATTCATGCAGTAAGAGCATTCCGTTTGCTATTCAAACATAAAACACAGTTTTAGTTTACATAAAGGGCCTTTCGTGGATATTAAACGAGTACTAACACTTTTTAATAAACAGATAGGACATACCCCTCCCCCCGCCAAACAATATCGGCAAGCATGTACTCATAATTTTCAAAACTAGTTTGAAATTGATCATTTCTCATATTTTACTTCCCAAGTTAGATTCAGAAGAGGCAGACAGCTGGGACAAACAAAATTAAAAGAAGGAACTATCAGGAGCTAGACAATCCATGAAGAATTAATATCTATCAAAAATTTCTATTTTCCCCCATTAGCTATTATGATTATTATGATAGCATTGGCTGTTTCCACCCTTATGTTTTGACGGTAGCGTACATAGTTCGAACAAAAGCGACCAACTCATTATTTAGTCATTATACTTAAACACATTGAAAACCTTATTATAATCACAAGAATGTCAACTCAAGTGTTAGAGCGTTGGTCTCCAGTTCGGATGGTCCGCGGTTCGAATTCCACGATCGGCAGATCTATCTGTCCAATTCCGTCCACTGTAACTGGTTGGGTCGGTGCTAGTATAATGTGACCGCCTGAGACAGAAGTCAGTGCATAACAATGGGGCTCGTCAAGAAATACAGCCTATATAATGTTGATGAAACCAGCATAATTTAACTCAAACCACCACCCATAACAAAAATGGGATAATCACAAAGATGGATGTTTTGGTATTAAAAAAAACCACAAGGAAAACTTATGATTTCATTTTGTTTTTGACTACCTTGTACTCAAGACGAAAGAAATAAAGTGCCATAATATTAAAGATATCGCAACTAAGCCAACGAGAGAGAGAGAGAGAGAGAGAGAGAGAGAGAGAGAGAGAGAGAGAGAGGGAGAGGGGGGGAGGGGGGGGGGAGAGAGAGGGAGAGAGAGAGAGAGAGAGAGAGAGAGAGAGAGAGAGTCATTTTAGTTATATAAATATCGATACCATTCAATATCGTTTCTGAGCGCTGGGCGCGCCCCAGGCTATTTTCCAACTTTCGTTTTCAGTATCTATCAGTCTGTATAATGTATACAGTGTATAGTACATACATAGTACAAGACCACAATGTACTAATGTAGAAAAAAGATAATTTTAACGTTTTGTAATTTGTTGTCACGTACTCGTGTTTTTTAGTTCTGACGCTAGGTCTGGAACTCTAGATCAAAGCAAAGTATTCTAGATCTAGTGTCGTTGACAATCTAGACATTATGTGCCTAGATCTGGACTCTATTTAACTTATCCAGGATTATGTAGGCTTATGATTTCCCTTTTCCATGTGGGGATTGAATGAGACTGCAGGCAAGTAGAAAAATTGAAGGCGACACATGGCCCACCGATGAATTTACTGAAGGCATGTGTACTTTACTTTGGTTGTGTTTCTGTGCCAATGTTTGCTATGCCACAAGATTTTTATCTACCCTATTTACCATGATACAGTGTTTCTGTCAAAATAATTGGCATTAACGCTTTGAATCACTATTCTCTTTTAATATCTGTGTTCTTTCAAACCTTGGTATTAAAGGCCCATCTTTAGACTTTGATTATAATTTGTATCACTTTGGTTTGTATTTCAACCAGCGGCCTAAACTCAACCCTCTCTTATTAGCATTTTTCTCTTTTCTTTCATATAGGTCAAAACATTAAACACATTTATAATCACATTTCAATATTAGCAAAACAATATTTCAATTTTCCTATTATATTTTTCCTTTGATAGATCTCTTTATAACTTCATATTCAATAATATATTTTAAGTTTTTGTCTTCACCCACAATGGCCAATCATTTGTGACCGCCCACTCTGGCCAATCTTTAATGACCAATCTTTTGTGATCACCCACAGTGGACAATCTATTATGACCACCAAACATGGACTTTCTTGCGACCACTCACTATAGGCGGCCTTCTGTGGGCATCTGCTTGAGAAAAGAAATAAAGATGATGCGCGCCCAGAACTTACCGAGCAAATTTTAAACTTAGGACACCACCACCACCACCACCACCACCACCACCACCACAACAACAACAAACAACAACAGCAACAACAAGAACAAGAACAACAACAACAACAACAACAACAACAAAAACAACAACACAACAAAAAAAAACAAACAAACAGATAACCCATTATGATCAGCCAATTGACTCTTTTAAGAGTTTTTTAAATATCATTTTCATACCCACACATACACACATTTTACGTTTCTACCTAAATTTTTCCTCTTTAAATTTCACTGCAGGTTTCTCAGACTAAGACAACCTATCAGCTTATTTTGCAACAATTTTGCTTAATGTTTTAATCATACAAAGAAAAGACTTTTACGATATCGTTTTTCTCATTGTATATTGTTTTATGCAAGGAGATTTGCTGGTGCTGAGCTATGAGTGCATTTGACAAATAACATAATGGTATAAGAACGTATGTGGCCTATAATATGTGAGAGAGTGTATTACATATTTGTTACAGTAATTATACTTATAATTTATATAAAAAGGTTAAACAATTACGCTCACATACTAACTTTTCAAAGGGTTTAAGTTCTACAGCACCTTCTTGAGAAATATTACCGTTTAATGTATGAAAGGAAAAATTATTTCTTTTCGGTAAGAATAATAGACTCGACAAAATATGATCCTCTTAACAAATGTATTGACATATTCAGCATCTTTTATGCCACTGGCTGTATTGATTTGGAATCCCTTACATCTGAGACATTTCTAGTTTGGTGCAAAACAAACATTACTCTGTTTCTATCAATATAATTATTATTAGATTCATTTTGGCATTCCAGCTTAATATAGGAAAACGTCTTACGCAGATCTGATATACCAAAATAAACCGTAAAATCTAACATTACAAAGAGCATTTCAATGACACAAAATCGAGATGACCATTCGTGTCCAACCAAACTGCGGGCTTATCGACCAACGACTCAAGACAACAGTGCAATGTTTATCACGAAAACAATGGTAAGTTGATCATTAATCTCAGCTGACTGCTCAAAGAAACATCGAAGTCAACCAAAAACAGGGACTCAACCGTTGGCAGTTTAGGTCTAAGAATTGTGAAATCATGGCACAGGAATCTGAAATTTCTCTTAATTTACTCGAAACTACTAAATAGCAACACATTTAATGGAAGAACAAGAGATATGGATATATATTTTTTTTTTTTTATGCGGGAGAGTGAGAAAAGACAGAGATACAGAGAGAGAGAGAGAGAGAGAGAGAGAGAGAGAGAGAGAGAGAGAGAGAGAGAGAGAGAGAGAGAGAGAGAGCGAGAGAAAGAGATAGAGAGAAAGAGAGAGAGAAAGGGAGAGAAGATAGATTGAGATTGATGGATAGATAGATAAATACAATGTATATATTGATCGAGAAACGAGATATATATAAAATGATATATAAATACATAGCGTGAGAAAGACAAAAAGAGTTAAGGAGAAATAGATAGAGCTGACAAGATGTTTCCTCTCAGTTGCCCACCGGCGACGGGGTTCGAACCAGCGATAAATGTCTTTTAAGCATTGGCAAACTATCTAAAAAAAACAAAAAAACAAACAAACCAAAAATTGACGATTAATATGACGAAAGCACTCTACTTTTAGTTCAAAGGGCGGTTGATGCGCGGTCCCCATCGGAAAAACCATCGAAGAGGATACGCCCATGTACATGATTACGCCCCCGCGATAACTTCGGCCGGGAGTTCAATTCAAAGACTTTTATCCTCGATTGAGATCCTATTCCTTGATCAGCCTTAAGACAGATTTCGATGATGAAAAGAGGGGGGGGGGTGGAGGGATAAAGGGTTTAGATCGATGATCTTTCTTAGCAGAAGAAGCTGTTCATGGGAATATAATGTTGGTAAAGTGGGCAAGTGGAGAAGGAAGTCTCAGGGTGAGATGGAGAGAGGATACAGACTTTCAGCAACAGAGAAAACGAAAAAAATTATAAGGGGTTGAGATATTTGGGGAAAAGGGAAGAAGGGAAAAGAGAGGGATGGGTAGAAGAAGAGACAGAATTTAGATACAAAAAAAAACGTTCAGAAAAAGCCTAAAGATGAGGATAGCCATACTAAAAGCTGAGAAGGAAAAATGTTCCTTTCATGCACCAGAGCCAATCTTGTGACTGCCACTCCCCCGGATTTACTATCTAACTTCAGTTTCTTCACTCACCGTTACGAATATGGGTGTCACGGTCTTTTCCTCTCATATGGCTTTATTTCCTTTTTAACTTTTATCTGGGATCGGACTTGGCGAATCTCTACCATCACTTTCCTTAGAGCCATTCAAATTCCATTTCCCTATCTTATTCTTGGTCGATTGATTCTCAGAGTGAGTCCAAAAGGACCAAATTTAATCTTTTACTCTTCACTAGCAAACCATGAGAGAGGGGAAACTAATGCAGCAAAGCTGGTGAACCAGTAGGAGCGCCTACCAAGTTTAATTTTGAACGAAGAGTTCGAGGAGGGACAAGTCAAGCACCTCTTAACGTACTAGACATCTAAAAGTTTTCCAAAAAATCGATTACAGAGTATCGCTTAAACTGAAGCGTTAAATGAAGCCATCCTCAAGCACACGATGGTAATCGACCAAAACGTATTTTTGAAGTCTGAAGAAACGTCTGGTGGCATCAAGGAGGTCTGTAGAGTCTGTATAGAAATTAGTCTCCGAACAGTGTGTACCATTACATTTTGGAAGATATTCTACTAAATAATATGTAAAAGGGAGAGGTGACTTAGTTACATTAAAACTCGAAAAAATACTATAATCACGGAAGGTTAAATTAAAAACTACAAACAAAAACGAAACCTTATTAGTAGAAGCAAAAATAGCAGCAATAGCAACAATAACAATAACAACAACATCAGCAACAACACTCCTATTAACAACAGCAGCAAAACAATCAGAAAATCAGAATCCCCGATAAGTTATTGCGTTCCTGTGAAATGCTATAAATGAACTACTGGTGTACCACTGATTGCTCTACTCTTGACAGCTTACATTCAGGGGAAACCACATATGACAACCAGACCTGAATATGAACGTTAAAATTTATAGTTGATATTTCGACACTCCCATGGGTTTTTGTGTCTTTTCATCTTGAATCACTTTCAACATGCACGAAGGCTTAGGTCTTCCCTGTAAAGAGCTGTCTTTATTTCAATCGCCGACTTCTAGTGTTAGAAATTGTCATGTTATTTCGTTCCTCTCCAGGTGAAAATAACGGCGCTTTTAGGAGAAACAAATCGTCTTTCTACCGTGCTATTATTCTAAATAAAACGTGACGAATTGTTTTACCAGAGCATTCTTTTTAAAACAAGAAATACTTCGGTTATCGAGAAAAAGTTTATCGCCTTTGTGGTACCGATTTGAGTTAATTAAAACGAGATTAAACGGGAATCAGGTTCTTTTATATTTGTCATTTTATTTTTAGACCAGAATCAAAAAGCGAATAAATCACATACTAAGAAAATCCGAAACAAAACGAAAGAGTTTACGAACTGACAAGAAATATGAACTGAATTTGAATCACAGTATTTTATAATAATTCTTTCTTGTTTGTTTTTCCATTTTTATCCTCTTCCCTCTATATTTTCTCTTCCTACTTCCCATTCACCTTCAACTTTGCTTGGCAATCTGATCTGGAGTGAGACAAAAAAAAGAAAACAAAACACCAAAACAACCATGAAAACAAAAGTCCATAAAGAAAATGGACATAATTATCTATTTGTCGCTTATTCCAGTGGGGTAGTTTCGTCCATAAATAGCAATTTTAAAAATTGTTTTACTGTAGTTATCTTTAATTTTTCGAAACATGAAACTGTCTCTCTTGGAAAATCAGCAATTTTTTTATCCCGCATCATGTGTGCTTAGTAGGCTGTTGAGTCAAAGCTTTCCTTTGAAACGTTTATTTCGGCGATGACCTCTACATTTTGCTCACCTGCTTCAAGGTGACTGTTCAATCAAAGACAAAGAATTTGGGGTTACTATATCTTTCTTCTTCAATCATAGCGCTCATCCCGACTTTCGGCTTGGGTGCAGAACTTACTGGTGCCTGTTTGACCTAGATGTTATGTTGGTTCTACGTTGGCCTCGCATTGCACGATGCCACCCTAAGCGCCTCGCAACTCTAAGCCATCCATTCTTTCCACTAACGTACTGGCAAGAAAAAAAAAGTTGGCTGTCGGAACCAGAAAAAAAAAGAAGTAAAGACAGTCCTGGTTATTAGTATAACTCTATCTCTCAGACTTCTGGATAATTTTTTACCTGCGGTAGACTGTTGTTTATTTTTGGATGGAGGCGCATGCGCTCCACTTTTAAGGTCGATTCGGCCAAAGTAAATAAAGAATTTCTGAACCCAAGAAATAAACGCTAAAAAGAAGTTATTCTTGCACCATGAACAATGTCTTGAAATTTCTAATTTTGGAATTACGATTATGATAAAGGAAATTTATATTATATATTATATGTACATGTACAAATTAAAGAAACAACCCGGTTTAATTAAGAATTACTTGGGACTTTTGACTTTGTGTTTCTTTCCCTTTGTGGCATAGACATTTCATCCATATTTATAATTTCCCCAACTTATTATTTTCAGGCTTTTTGCAACATATTATCAAGGATTATGATATTATGGCAAGATAAGGGTGGAAAAATTACATCTACTCTAGTTTCAGAAAAACGAAGCAAAGACTTTTGATAAAAAGAAGCTCAGACTTAAGACAAACGGGTAAACTAAAGAACAGTTAAAACAAGTCGAAGAATTAAGTTAAAACGATTGAAGAAAAGAATCAGAGTTGTCCATTAAATTAATAAAAATTAAACGAAATTTAAGCGGTTGGAATAAATATAATATATAT
>RQTK01000337.1:284449-305005 GCA_003991915.1 Elysia chlorotica | reverse complement strand
AGTAGTAGTAGTAGTAGTAGTAGTAGTAGTAGTAGTAGTAGTAGGAGTAGTAGTAATAGTAGTAATAGTAGTAGCAGTTCTGAGTTGTAGAGGTAGTAGTATTAGTAGTAGTAGTAGTTGTAGTAGCAGTAGCAGTAGCATCATGATGATGATGATGATGATAATGATGATGATGATAATAATAATAATGATGATGATGATGATGATGATGAGATGATGATGATGATATAATAATAATAATATTAATGATAATAATAATAATAATAATAATAATAATAATAATAATAATAATAATAATAATAATAATAATAATAGTAGTAATAATACGACGTGTTTTTATAGAGTATCCTCTTAGCTAAATGTGCAAAAATTCTTCAATGATATTAATTTGCGGCGATTAGATAGTAAATAATTATTATTAGGATATCACTAAATTGCACCTAACTTAGAAAAGATCCGACTCTCACAGTACAGCAGTGCAGAGCAAAAAAACAACAACGAATGGTCGATTTGTTACCCAAATTCTAAATATTTTGTTTTCAGTCGAAACCAATAAAAGCAGTAATACCTGCAACTAATCGATTTTCTTCAAAGCATATATAATATCCATTTACTCACATTTTATAATAAATGGTACTTTTTTCTTGAAACATTTTTAATGAACAAACGGCATTTTAACTGAAATGGCTTTTAAAACTTTTATTTTTATTTTGAATACCAAGCAATAATATGAATTTTATTTGGATGTTGCTGTCATTCTTAGGTCATCAAAATTTTTATCAAATAGTCTTATTGGATTGAAGATTAAAACCTTTTACAAACCACCGAGGTACAGAAGCAAATAAAACATATGCAACAGCTTAGCTCTTTGTTTAAGGATCAAGGATAGAAACTCTGTGCTGTAAGCTTGAGCCCCGACTAAAGACTGTTTTTGCTGTTGGATGGGGCTCAGTCTACGTTTATAGTACGTTGAACACAATACCATTGAGTGTGCACAAGAGCAATAGCTTTTTCATCTTTATAAATTAAATACGTCCATATCAACATAGACCAATCTCTTTCATAATCACACACACACACACACAGACACACACACACCTTGACTTACTCTATTTACCTCGGATCAAAAATATATTATATTTAAACTTACCGTCTCTTTACTATAATATTACTTGTATTTGTATACAATGTTTTCAATGTATAAATATAAGCGGTGATTGCATTTTATCGCACCAAACATAACATGCTACGCAAAAGTTAGATGTATCAACTTTGTAAAGTATTTGATAACTAACGTATGCGAATATCCTTGTTGTTTGAGAAACCAAAAAACAACACTACTTAGTAAAATATTTTATGAGGTAAATTCTATAACTTAATCATGTAAGCCAAGAAGGATAAAACATACAACAATAGTTTCTAGACAACAACCATCTTTATAAACAATAAAAGAAACTGATCAGCTTAATGATGGACTTAAATAGTTAGATATTCACAGTCTCACCTTGAGCAACAAAATCAAACAAAAAAAGGTGTCTACAGTGCTATACTACTGTAGAACTAGATCATAACTCCAGCGCTTTGTTTATCAAAGATACTCGTAATCAAAAGCTTAACCAGCCACCTACTTCTCTAAGTGTTCAGAGATTATCCCGAGACATAACCAAACATATATAGCTCTTTTTTTTCTTTGTAGCAAAATACACGGATCACAAACTGTGAGGTGGAGAAGAATGGTGCCATAAGATCCCTCTTTATGTTGACCATTATTAAACCACTGAGAGAGGGCTGGGCTTGATCCGTTGTAAAACCAAAGCCTGACACAAGACGGCTTCATCGACCAGTAAAGAGCTGGAAAACCTTTCCAACAAGGCATGGAACTGACACAAAAATAACATGGTGTCATCAACCGAACACTAAAGACCCAAATGACTTCGACTCATACATAGGCACTTAAGTGGATAGCCAGTCTTGATAATATTAAAGAAATACAGGAACAAAAATACCGTTGAAACAGTATTCCAATGATTTGTCCACTTGTGTCACCGAGGAGGGGAAAAATATTCCAGGAATCTTAAGCAAACTATAAATAGAGATAAAATAACAGTAACCTAGTCTTAAGCTGTTAAAGGAAAAAAATAGAATAAGTGGTCTTACATGAACAAATAAAATCAGCGTCAGCATAAAGAATAGCATATAGTAACAACGCCATAAACATTGCTAGAATTTTTAAAAATTGTAATAACAGTTGGAGTTATAGTAGAGTAGTAGCAGTAGCAGAATAAGTGGTACTAGTAGTAGTAGTAGTAGTAGTAGTAGTAGTAGTAGTAGTAGTAGTAGTAGTAGTAGTAGTAGTAGTAGTAGTAGTAGTAGTAGTAGTAGTAGTAGTAGTAGTAGTAGTAGTAGTAGTAGTAGTAGTAGTAATAATAGTAGTAGTAGTAATAAAATCAGTAGATCCAGAAAGCCTTCCAAAAAGGAGTCAAGAGATAAGACTATCCGAGTACATCTACATAGTTCCAAGGACCACAGAGGGTTCGTGTATGTCTGTAATGGAGCACTATGTCATAAAAAAATAAACTAAAAACACAAATTGGAAACCGTGGGAGAAGATAGAGAACTAGACGATATAGAACTACACAACTATAGATTATATGACATATAAACCGTTTCGCTTTAATAAGTTTCGTCAGTATAACAATGCAATTACTAAAGGAACATAAAAGAACAAACGTATAGGTTGTCAATGTATGACAACAATTGCTGAAGAAGTTTAGTGATATTAGGAACACTTTTTTTAAAATCTATAATCAAAGTAAATCGGAAGAAAAAAATCGGCTTCCGATGCAGGAGATCCGTGGTTCGAGCCCTAACGATCTCGCATCCTACTGGTTGGGTCAGTGTGTTTGATGTGACTGGCTGAGACCAGAGTTATGGTATCCTCGCCCTGTCTCGTTTGTGAAAACACCTAAAATTGTCAGATGGCAGTCTTGGGGCCCGTATAGCCTATATAGTGCTGACGTTGGACGTAAACCACTCAACAACTCAAGGCGTTTAAAGCACTAGCGAATTTACTAATTAAGTTGGGGTAAAAATAAAATTGTAAGCTGAAATGTGAAAGTTATTATTACCATTAATGCCAAGAGACAAATCCGCAACAGAAAAATGCTTAACCTTATTAAATTGTCTAGTGCTTGAAGGCGGCTGGTATAGGTCCGTTCGACTGAATTGTTTAAATTTATTTCTAGATCTACTTGATGTGACGGGGGTTATTGTTTGAGGTTCACAAAGCAGGATCTATAAATTCAAACGGACACGTACAGATATTCGATGTTTGCCATTTATAAATCTATATTTATCGAGGTGTAATGCTATACATTTACCAAACTTGGTAGAGAGCTACTTTGGTATCGTGTTTACAAGAAAGCTCAAAAACTGCTGTAGTGCTTTCAACCTCAGAACAGGGGCGCCGGTCTGAGCTGTAACAGAATCGCAAAAGCGGATTAGGATCCAGGGGCCGGGATTAACCTTGGCCGCGGTGTCCAATACCTTGTGCATGCGATCACAGCCAAACTTTAGACTGGTTAATCTCTAAGAGAAACACGGTATTTAGAGTAGGGGGGTCCTCTCCTATATTTTACTAACAACAAGCAACGAATAAATAACGATATCAGGGGGCTCGAGTTAGAGGTCTTATTTTAGTTTAAGTTTGGACTAATGTCTTCAAAATTAATTATTGGATTTTTTTTTTTTTAACGTTAACGCCTGTGCCGTCATGTAGAAATAACAAAGGAAAACAAATAAATACAAAGAAAACGTTGGCATTGATAAGAAGGTTCTTGTTTAGGCGGAGGACACATTATAATTATTATGTCACTTTATAATACTTCGCTGTTAAACCCAGAAACCTTGTGCAATGTTTACACATTTTTGGAACTTTTCTCCGACTATGGCATGACTAGTAAAAAGTGATATCGGCTAATTTTTACACAAGCATTTATGACGATATTGTTAATTTAATTACGATAAAGCATGCTTAATTTGCTGAGTCTCCCTAGATATGTTTGCACGTATTTCCATTTATAAAAAAGTGATAATAGTTTCTATAAATCTTATTGTAGGTTCCTATGGCATGACTAGTAAAAAGTGATATCGGCTAATTTTTACACAAGCATTTATGACGATATTGTTAATTTAATTACAAAGAATTATTTTCCTAGAACACGTATTACCTTTTTTCCTATCACTGATACCAGCTCAGTTAATATAAGTTTTCGATTTCTTGGCCTTGAGATTGACACTCATCTGGGCCTAATGTGGCAGGCCGTCAAGTTGCCCCTTGGGGTTAGCCGGTAGACCAGGGAGTTTATGAAAAGCGGCAACTATATTGTACAGATCCAGTGGAATATTGGGAACTACATTTTTTCAACACCTCTACTTGAGCATGAATATTTGAAGATATTGAATAGAGGAGATGTATATTTAGGGATATGACAAAAAAAAAGAAAAAAAAAGAAACAGTTTTAGAAACATTAGAGTGAAAGAAAAAAAATGACAGTTAACACAGAGAAGTTAGTAGTAGTAGTAGCAGTAGTAGTAGTAGTAGTAATAATAGTAGTAGTAGTAATAAAATCAGTAGATCCAGAAAGCCTTCCAAAAAGTTGGGGTAAAAATAAAATTGTAAGCTGAAATGTGAAAGTTATTATTACCATTAATGCCAAGAGACAAATCCGCAACAGAAAAATGCTTAACCATATTATTATTAAATTGTCTAGTGCTTGAAGGCGGCTGGTATAGGTCCGTTCGACTGAATTGTTTAAATTTATTTCTAGATCTACTTGATGTGACGGGGGTTATTGTTTGAGGTTCACAAAGCAGGATCTATAAATTCAAACGGACACGTACAGCTATTCGATGTTTGCCATTTATAAATCTATATTTATCGAGGTGTAATGCTATACATTTACCAAACTTGGTAAAAAGCTACTCTGGTATCATGTTTACAATAAAGCTCAAAAACCGTTGTAGTGCTTTCAACCTCAGAACAGGGGCGCCGGTCTGAGCTGTAACAGAATCGCAAAAGCGGATTAGGATCCAGGGGCCGGGATTAACCTTGGCCGCGGTGTCCAATACCTTGTGCATGCGATCACAGCCAAACTTTAGACTGGTTAATCTCTAAGAGAAACATGGTATTTAGAGTAGGGGGGCCCTCTCCTATATTTTACTAACAACAAGCAACGAATAAATAACGATATCAGGGGGCTCGAGTTAGAGGTCTCATTTTAGTTTAACTTTGGACTAATGTCTTCAAAATTGAATTTTTCTTTTTTTTTTTTAACGTTAACGCCTGTGCCGTCATGTAGAAATAACAAAGGAAAACAAATAAATACAAAGAAAACGTTGGCATTGATAAGAAGGTTCTTGTTTAGGTGGAGGACACATTATATTATGTCCCTTTATTAACACTTCGCTCCCAAACCTTGTGCAATGTTTACACATTTTTGGAACTTTTCTCCGAATTGAACTAAGATAAAGCATGCTTAATTTGCTGAGTCTCCCTAGATACATAATGAGACTTTTTAAACGTTTGCACGTATTTCCATTTATAAAAAAGTGCTGTCTTGAGCTAACCCTAAAAGACAAAGCTGATAGTAGTTTTTACAAATCTTATTGTAGGTTGCTTGTAAAACGTGATATCGGCTAATTTTTACACACGTATTTATGACGATTTCCCAGTTGTTAATTTAAGGACAAAGAATTATTTTCCTAGAACACGTATTACCTTTTTTCCTATCACTGATACCAGCTCAGTTAATATAAGTTTTCGATTTCTTGGCCTTGAGATTGACACTCACTGGGCCTAATGTGGTAGGCCGTCAAGTTGCCCCTTGGGGTTAGCCGGAAGACCAGGGAGATTATGAAAAGCGGCAACTATCTTGTACAGATCCAGTGGAATATTGGGAACAACTTTTTTTCAACACCTCTACTTATGAGCATGAATCTTTGAAGATATTGAATAGAGGAGATGTAGATTTTGGGATATGACAAAAAAAAAGAAAAAAAAAGAAACAGTTTTAGAAACATTAGAGTGAAAGAAAAAAAAAATGACAGTTAACACAGAGAAGTATTTTCATGTCAAGACCATCAAGGGAATGAGGGATTTAGATAACAAATGATCTAGATCTAGAGTGAAAGATAGATAGATAGAGATATAGAAAAAGAGAGAGAGGGGGGGAGAGAAAGAGATATGGAGAGAGAGAAGGAGAGAGAGAAGGAGAGAGAGAGAGGGAGGAAAGGGAGGAAAAGAGTAAAGAGCGCATTAAAGACAAAGTATGAAAACAGATCAGGAACGTTTAATGCATGCGAACAGAGCAGCTTAAAGAGAACCCCGGATAGAGAGAGAGAGAGAGAGAGAGAGAGAGAGAGAGAGAGAGAGAGAGAGAGAGAGAGAGAGAGAAAGAGAGAGAGATGTAGAGAAGAAGGAGAAGAGTAAAGAGTAATTAAATAGTTGAAGTGTTAATTTTATTGAAAAGCAAAAGCGAGGAATTATTTATTCATCAGCGAATAGAAGATGTTAAAAAAATATGTACATTAAATTATTGCGTGAATTTAGATCTTTGCGTTAATGAACTGTTCGCAATGGCAATATTATATTGCATAGATAAAGTCAATAAAAGCGGAAGTCATCTTACAGAATGTTACAGGCACATCTAGCCTGGTGTGCCCTTATTTATATCATTGAACGCAAGTCAATAGAGTTATACTCTCCATCAAGGATAGACAAATGATGGTACTTGATCAGAGGCCCCTGTTTGTTCTAGACATGAGCCCTTTACTTGAGAATAAATTCCCTGTAATCTTGTATCTCATGAAACCGCCCATCTCATTGTTCTTTTCATTTGATTTGGTTTATAGGCGTCTCAATCTTAATAGTTAGTAACTAGACTATGTCGCGCACAGATCTCAAGACTAGCGTCTAGCAATTTGACATGCAGCTAGGGAGAGATGGAAAGAGAGAAATAATGAGAGAGGGAGAACGAGAGAGATAATTAGAGAGAGAAAGGAAGGGAGGTAGGGAGGGAGGAGAGAAAGAGAGAATGAGACACAGAGTGAGAGACAGGGAGAGAGAGAGAAAGAGAGAGAGAGAGAGAGAGAGAGAGAGAGAGAGAGAATGACCCAAACAACACAGCCATTGTTTTTATGAAGTTATGATCTATCTATGTCAGTGGAGATTTACGGTTTGGAATTATATCGCAGAAAAGGAGCCCCAAAAGTCATTTTTCTAAAATATAATTATACATTAAAAACGAGTCGAAAGAATTATAAAGCAAAAAAAAACAACAACAACAAAAAACAACAACACCCCCAATAAACTAAAAAAAACAACAACAACGAAGCAAAAACAAAACAATTCACTGTACAAACATGGCCTCCCTGTCCAATTAAACCTAGCCACTGCTCTCCAGAAGAGGAGGAAGGAAACACGATTCTACAGGATTCCTTCTCAGGTTTCTCCTCGCCGCACACCCAAACAAAAGGGAAAGACAACCTAGCACTTCCGCCCGATCCGAGGCGGCTTCCATCGCAATATTCAACATGGAGACAAAATGATTAAAAAAAATTTGTAAGAAAGCGGCATAGCCTGCGAAGTTGATCGTCTTGATCTTGCATTCTAGAATACCCCGAACAAACTTTTTAAAAAGTCACATCAGGCGTATTTCGACAAAAACCTGTTGCAAGAAAGATGGACTTAAATAATAACCAAGAAAATTTTGAATATCGGCTTCCCCATTATAAAGCTGAAAACTCTCTGCATTTTAAAACTTGTCAAATATTCATCTTTTTGCTAAAACTATAATATAAATATTTATGCAGTTTTGTTATACTTAGAGAGAATAATACGACTTCTGTTAAAATAAAATAAAATAAAAAGAAGTTAGTTTTTTTAATAACTTGTCATGAAATTTAATGTGCACCAAAAACCAACACCCCAAACAACGAAACATAACAAAACAAAAATTAAACAAACAGCAGCAGCAACAACAATAACAACAACAACAACAATATCAACAACAACAACAACAACAACAATAACAACAACAACAAAACATAATAAAGAACACTGGCTTTATAAAACACTCCGTACTAGTAGGGACATAATTTTTTATCCCACACTTTACGTTTTTATCGATACCATCTCTTAAAATTTTGAACTTCAGACTTAACTTCACCACTGGTAATAATACCTTCTTACAATCAAGTTACCTGAGTGTCCGTGCGGCCCCAAAAAGACTAACAAACGTTATTTGAATACAGTCCTCCAAACTTTAATATTGATGTCAGCCGTTTATCAAAAACATTTCAAGAGCGTATGTGTGTGTCTTGTATATAAAGATGATAGTTAAAGTAATTTCCCTATAAAATATCGATAATAGCACAGGTCAACGAATGGTACACCAAACCACATACTTTTAAAATGAAGCAGTTGTCCAGTCACGTCTCATTACTTTTATAAGACAATAAACACACAAAAAAAACACACACAACGTCCGAACACTGAGCTAGTTGCTTAACTTTCAACATCAACTCTATATTGGCTGTATAGTGGACGGACCCTAATCCCAACGTCTGACCATCCTGTCTCAGCCGGCCACATTATACTCACACCGACCAAACCAGTGGGGGACGGAATCGTACTCATAAATTCTGTTTGACCAATCGTGGTTTTTGAATCGGAAACCTCTCGATCTGGAGACCAACGCTCTATTTACCCCAGTTCGCCCCCCCACCCCCCTTTCCCCCCAATGATCTAACAAAAAGAGCACAGCTCATTCTGTGCTAAGTAAAATAGAAACAGAGAGGAAAAGAAGAGAAAATGAAAGAAGAAAACAAGAGCAGATAAAGAATAGACAGATAGACAGGTAGGTCGATAGAAAGAAGGGAGAGAGAGAGAGAGAGAGAGAGAGAGAGAGAGAGAGAGAGAGAGAGAGAGAGAGAGAGATAGAGAGAGATAGATAGATAGATAGATAGATAGAGAGAGAGAGAGAGAGAGAGAGAGAAAGAGAGAAAGGGAGAAAAAGAGAAGAGAAGTGAAAGTCACGCCGAAACGACTAAAAGAACTAAGTAAATATGGTAGTAAAATAGTTTAAAAAAAATCGTTGGACCAGTGTACTGCAAGAAAGAAATATCTACTCATTTCTTCATTGTTGTCATAGTGATGTATTGTTATGTCGGACACGCAGAAACTTTGTTACTCGCCTAGCCCCGCGTTCCTTGTTTAAATAATTACTTTATACCACGAGATGCCATTTATCTTGGTCTCCTATTTGACATGCGGCACCAAAATGATTGAATTAAACGTATAAGATAGGGATCAAGGTGTAATCAAATTTCTATTGATTCATAGGATGTGGGTGAAAAAAAAACCCAAAAAACCCCCAACAAGACACATTAAAAAAACAACAACTAATTGCCAACAGTCCTTCAATAAATATCGCTCTTTTTAACAGTTCGTTTCCTTAAGAAAGCATTGCAGCAAGCTGCCTCATCTTACTAGTTAGGTATGTGATTACACCAACACTTAGATTTAATAATAACTATACTTTTGACAAAGAAATCAAAGGATGTGGGTTTAAAAAAAAAGACAAAAAAACAACAACAAACAAACAACAACAACAACAAACAACAAAAAACAAAAAACAAGACACATTTATTGAATAAACAAGCCCCGTGGTTCAACTCGGAGGTGAAGGCAACGAAACGGGAAAGGCCAGCAGCAGAGACGAAGTGGATCAAGACCCGCCCGCAAGTCCTTCGTGAGATTTTTATCTCTTCGCGGAAAAAGTTTATCACCATTGTCAGCTCTGCGAAACGCATAGACTTTTAAAGTAAATTTTCTTTTGCTAATTTGTGCTAATAACTTTTTTCGTATTTCTGACGAACTGCTAGGATAGACAAAAACTTCTATTTTGTTAACAACTTCAAAAATTATTTTCCTGTTCATCTTTTCTTAATTTCTTCACCTATAAAAATAAATAAGATAATATATAGTTTTTATACATCTATTTAAAATGTTCAAAGTCTTTCTTTTGTAGGTGAACATTTATCTATTTTTTAAATTGTTTCAGAATAGGAATTGAAAGTTATCCTTATTATTTGCTTAGTTAAAACCTGCGAGTTAGATCCTGTGCCATCAACCCTTCTTAATGATGATCATGATATTTTTCTCCCCTATGTTACAGCCCTTATGAATTTATCTCCTCAATCGGGCACTGTCCCTGATACTTTCAAAGAGGCTATAGTGAGATCAAACAACAAAAAACAAAAATCAAGACACATTTATTGAATAAACAAGCCCCGGTTCAACTCGGAGGTGAAGGCAATGAAACGGGAAAGGCCAGCAGCAGAGACGAAGTGACCCGCCCGCAAGTCCTTCGTGAGATTTTTATCTCTTCGCGGCAAAAGTTTATCACTATTGTCAGCTCTGCGAAACGCATAGACTTTTAAAGTAAATTCTCTTCTGCTAGTTCGTGCTAAAACTTTTTACGTATTTCTGTCGAACTGCTAGGATAGACAAAAACTTCTATTTGGAAACAACTTCAAAAGATCAGCTTTTCTTAATATCTTCACCTATAAAAATAAATAAGATAAGAGATAGTTTTGATACATCTACTGAAAACGTTCAAAGCCCCACTTTTGTAGGTGAACATTTATCTATTTTTGAAATATTACCAGAAGAGAAAATGAAAGTTATCCTAAGGAAATGCTCAGTTAAAACCTGCGAGTTAGATCCTGTGCCATCAACCCTTCTTAATGATGATCATGATATTTTTCTCCCCTATGTTACAGCCCTTATGAATTTATCTCCTCAATCGGGCACTGTCCCTGATACTTTCAAAGAGGCTATAGTGAGAGCCCGGGCTAGGTAGTAATGATTTAAACAGTTACAGGCCAGTACCTGACCTTACCTTTATCTCTAAAGTATTTGAGAGGCTTGTTTTGAAAAAGCCCATGAAATACCTAAAGTGTAACATTTTGAATGAAAATTTCCAGTCGGCTTATAAAAATATATCACTGAAACCGCTATTCTGCGTGTTTGTAATAGGTGCGGATGAAAAAAAAGTATCTTTAGGCATTGCTAGACCTTTCGACTGCTTTTGATACAATTGATTATGATATTCTTATTAAACGCCTAAAAACTTCTTTTGGTACAAAGGACACAGTCTTAAGTGGTTCTTCTCTTCCTATCTAGAAAACAGAATTCATTCTGTTAAAATTGATGAGTTTCGATCCGATAAAAGCCTGTTAATTTCGGTTCCTTAGGGCTCAGTTCTAGGCCCGGTATTGTTAACACTCTCTCGTTAATATTATTAAGAAATTCAATATTCTACACCACTTGTATGCTGGCAATAGTCAATTTTACGTGTCTCTATTTCCCTGCAAAGGATAACAAAATTGCAGTTAGATTGCTGCACTGCATTGCAGAAGTCAAGTCATTGATGACAACAAACAAATTGAAATTCAATGATGAAAAGGCCGAGTTTATTATACCAGGCAATAAGAATATCGTAAATAAAATTCCACCAATTTACTTGACTCACCTTATTAGTTAGGTATGTGATTTTACCAACACTTACGGAACGGAGTTACAACACGTGAGATTTAATAATAACTATAAATTTTGACAAAAATATAGGGATATCCGCTTACACAATATTTTCATTTGTTTATTCCAACTAAAAAAAAAGCAATGGACGAAAATAAAATGAAACAAAAGTACGTCAAGTTGCATTCTACAAATCTGTTCTGAACAACTTGTAAGACTATCATAAAAAAGCATCTAAGTTATGAATGCGCATGATTTTTAAACATCGACACGTTTTGTTCTTGATACCTTGGTACATAAGCACGAACACAATTGCTATGTTATATCTTGATTAGTTTTTGTCAACCGAAAGACATCTTACATAGAAATATGTTTTTTTTTAAGTCGACGAGGAAATGCATAGATAACAAGAATGTTTAACATCGAGAAAAATGCAGAAGAGGAACCATATTATTCCAATCTATGCAAGATGCGGACGAGTGAAAGAAATGTGAAGTCCACGCCTTGACAGTGATTGGCTCATTACTCTCCAGGATCCACTGCAGAGAGACTACAGGATGCTGCTGCAGCAGCCCATAGCCCATCACTGGACAGCCCTATGGGAAGGACTCACTAGGATCAGTGAAAATGTTTGGAAGCTTTGTTACTGTAATTTGACACTCTGAAGTTTAAGGAGAAGGCAAGGCCCCTTCATTATTCTTAGAGAATTGTGACATTGGTTTTTGTCTAGATGTATTTACAATAATGGTAACACATAGATGCCTGGAGATATTGCAGTTCGAGACTATTTATTCTAGGCACCCATGCGAGTAAGAAAAAACAACGTGAAAGTGATTTTTTAGATGCATTTTTATTTTCTTTATCAAATACCATGCATTCTGTCGATTGAGCATTGTTAAAAAACAGATAGACTCAAAACAGAAAAACTGCACCTGAATAAATACTTCCTTATGTAAATGATCGCAGACCAGCAACGTTTCGTCCAAAAATATTCCATATGCGCTATATTTTGATGCCACGTTATTCTAACTGGTAGTTTCGATGACCCTCAAGCGCTTTCCTAGTTCATGGTTTCACAAACACAAAAGGGAAAAAACAACGTTTTACAGAAACCACCAGGAAAACGAATAAGAAACTCTGGTTTAGGTGGCCTTCATTGACATATATAATTTTTTCAATTACTTTTGAATTAGGAATGTTTAATATATCCAAATCTAAAGAAACAGACTAATGGATCCATGTACAATTTTGACTATGAAATAGAACGTGTAAGGTATTAATGGTGATCCAACTTTGAAAATTGCAGGACGTGAGAGAAAGAGATGAAATATGCAACCACAATTATTTCGAAGCAAGGTGTGTGAAGTGAGACCAAAATCACCCGACATAAGACATTAGCACGTAGTCAATCTTAGATCAAGCAAAGAATTCCTTGCTACCATAAGCCTAAGTGTTGGGATTAACGCACAAAATACTTCAAATACTTAGGAGTGATCGCTTTGCGAGATAGGCAAAGATAGATCAATCACTACATTGAGCCGCAAAATACAAAGGCATTTTATGTCAATATCCCACTCAATAGGGTGGTTCATATATATAATAGGTTGAAATTTCGCACATAAGGAAAATATCTTTTTTTTCTTTTCTTTTTTTTTTTACAGAAAGACGATGACATCGAAATTAGGGGAAGAGTTATAATCAACACTCACTCACGCATCTATGACTGAGAAAGGCAATTTCTGCAGCAACACACACATACACACACACTAACTCACGCATCTATGACTGAGAACCGCGATTTCTAAAGCGGCAAAGTCATTGAAGTAGACAACCATTTGCATTAGGCGTCACATCTTAGTCAGTGTCAATTGTTTTATATTGCCTGGTATGAACAAAAGTTCCCCCCCGAGTATCAATTGAACAAAAAATGTATACACAAATAGATATCTCATAACCTTTCATATGGAAACATCTGACTTTCTGGTGGCAGGAAGCCTTTCTCTCAACTAATTTTTCATCACTAATTTTGTTTGAAACGTACCAAAACTCCCAGAGTTATGAAAATGAATTTGTGTTCACACTTCCCTGAAGCAGCATTCATTATATCTCCTAATTAATGAATCGTTATATTGCTAATAAAAGCTTCCATAGGAAAGGCAAACAGGTCCACTTGTAACTCGTAGGAGCTAGGATCATTAATGACAAAAATTATCTGTGATCGTCTCCTTATTATAATAATTATAGCATTCCATTTTGTAGCATTTGAGTAATGCTTCCTTAGATATCATCAGTCAGCTAGCGAAGTGAAATTGTTTTGTATCGCATTTTGTGTATGTTAATCTGCCTTTGTCTCTCTAAATTGGATAGGAGACATAATGTTGATTAAGACATGTGATGATAGAAATATAGATGGATAGATGCCAGAGAAAAAGACATAAAACGAGAGTAGAGGAAATAAAAGCGAGCCATGGGAAAGAGCAAGTGAGTGAGAGCGCGATAGAGGAAAACGAGCGAGTGAGTGACATACATAGATAGATAGATAGATACAGAGACAGAGGCAGAGAGAAAGATAGATACTCGTAGATTGATAGATAGAGAGATAGATAGATAGATAGATAGATAGATAGATAGATAGATAGATAGATAGATAGATAGATAGATAGATAGATAGATAGAAAGATTTTTTTCAACATTCTATATCATAGTTAAGAGACTTTTCTAAGTTACATCATTCTATGTAGAGAAAGTTAAGATAACACTGTGTTCGCTATCCTGAATTTGGAGAAGAAACGAAACTGAGATCAATCTTACCATACAAAGAAAATTTTGATGTAACTTTTTAAATACTTCAAAATCTTTTTTTTTTTATCATAAAACATTTTTTTTTATATTTGGGTGAAAAAAAAGGGTGCGGAAACTATTCAAACTTGTGTATATGCAATAAACTGCCCAAGCCCTAATATAAGTAAACAATATATTCTTAAGAAGTTCCCTGCGTTTAAACAGATGCTGGCTGAGTGGATAAACATTCCTGCTCAAAGCAAAAATATTATCTTGGCGGAAAAGGCACATTCACTTCACGAGGCGATCGATAAATGGCTCAAATTTGAAAAAAAAAAAGATATCTTAAGAGCTATTACAGTGTAATGCGTCGTGAGCGCCTTATTTCTATTGGAAAGGCTTGGTTAATCCTTTTTATTTTGTATCTTGTATGAGTATGCAACATAAATAATGACAACAACATGTCATTATAGCTCTGATAACTTCTGACAAAACTTGGCTATTAATATCTTGGTGCAAAAACGGAGATAGAGAGAGAGAGAGAGAGAGAGAGAGAGAGAGAGAGAGAGAGAGCGCGAGAAAGAGACAGCCACTCAGACACACACACACACACACACACACACACATATATATATATATATATATATAGCAAAAGGAGCGTGAAATACTTAAAAAAAATACCTGCTATTAATAAATAATTTCCTGTAACGCAACCAAAACACACGTCGCCTGAAAAGATCAGGAAGAAGCTCGAAACTCTAGAGTCGCGACATGTATTTATTTTTTATTAGACCGATATAAGGATATATGAGAGAGAAAGAGATACAAAGAGAGAGAGAGGTATAGATAGAGAGAGAGGGGCAGAGAGAGAAAGAGAGCGAGAGAGAGAACGAGAGAGAGAGAGAGAGAGAGAGAGAGAGAGAGAGAGAGAGAGTCATAGCAATGAAAGAGTACACTAGTAGTGACGTTGTTGCCTGCTACCATGCATTGCTTTAAAAGACGAAAGAAATACGATATATTGCCAAAATGACGCTGTGTCTAGTTTTGTTATTCAGCAGGCTGTATGCAAGCTAATATATATTATTCATTGTTTTGATGAACCAACCCCTGAAAGAGGTGAGGCACTTTGGTCTGGCAAAGCTTTGGATCCATGGGATATATAGGCTCCTACCACACCCGTCTGGGCAAATACAATCAGGAGCCTCTATTAGCTCTATTGGATTATGAGCTCCGGGGCTTGGCGCCAGGGAAGATGGTGCAGGTGAGAAATAGGATACCGCTGGTACCTGGGCCTCACGTGGAATGAACACCAGGCACAGGTGAACTTTCCGTGCTTAGAGAATTTCCTTGAGAACTAAGTTGAGCCTTTTTTTTTCTTCTTTTGAAAGCTCGTACTCTCATTCCCTTTGACTGCCTGTCTGTCTGTCTGTCTGTCTGTCTGGTGTCTGTCTGGTGTCTGTCTGTATGTATGTATGTCAATGAGAAACAAATTCGTTTGTGGGTGGTTCCAACCTTACAATGAACTTAATAGAAAGCTGCTATTTTATACATTATCTAAACGGCATCATAGTGTAAAGTTAATAAAATTTTGCCCTAAATTATTGATCTGCACTCCAAGCAAAGGCAGCTATTTATTTATCTAGAGTGAATCATCATAGACTTTAGATCAATGATAAAATACACAGTCAGGAGAGGATCAAAATTTCATAGGCGATGAAGCAAACAAAAGCCAAGCGTAGGAAAACATATTTTTACCCAACCAACTTAAGCAATACAACAGCAGCATCAGTTTTTAACTATCAAAATTTTAAAATTAATCAAAGTTAAAAAACGCTTTTTTACCCTTTGACCCCTCTAAGTTACGCAATGAGCAATTTCTATCCCGATCATACACTTCAGGCAAGAAAAACAAAACAACAATAAACAAAAAGCAAAAAAAACAAAAAACAAACAACAACGAACAAAACAAAACAAAAAACACACAACAAAAACAAACAAACAAATGTTGGGGATGTAAGGCTATACATCATCATGTAACTAGCAACAGACAGTTAAGAGGGAACCAAAATAATCAGACAGCACAAAATGTAACGGGCAACCTTTCTCCAACCCTTTCGCCGCGGCCTGTTCCCCAATCTACAACACTACTCAAGTTCTCTACGTTTTCCTTAAACCAAGCGTTCACGTTTACTACAATCGATCAACCTTCAAAAATCGTCTGAAACGTCGCAAAAGACAGCTAAAATACCGATCCTCTTTGCAACGTTTAATCATTCTTTGGCAACTGTGGTATACTCTTAGAACAAAACAAAAAAGTGAAAAACAAAACAAGCACGAAACAGGCATCCTGAAAACATTCGAGATGACTGTTGAAACTTATCTTCTCACCACTTTTCTTTCTGCCTCTGCCTCCATTTTTCTCTCTTTCATTTTCTTCTTCTCTGTCTCTGTCTATTTCTTTCTCTGTCTCTTTCTCATCTCATCTCTCTCCCTCTCTCTCTCTCTCTCTCTCTCTCTCTCTCTCTCGCTCTCTCTTGTTCACTAAAACGTCATGTACAAATATTGATAGTCTTATGTTCTGACTCCCCACAAACAATGTATAATTACACCCCCTTCAATGCCTTAGTGTATATATATAAATGTTTATATCATGTCAAAGAATATTCTTCTCTACCACTCGAAGTGGTTCTTCAACTAATTTAAATATAAAAAACGACAACAACATTAACAACAACAACAACAACAACATCATCATCATCATTATCATCATCATCATCATCATCATCATCATCATCATCATCATCATCATCAACAACAACAACAACAACAACAACAACAACAACAACAACAACAACAACAACAACAACAACAACAACAACAACAACAACAATAACAATAACAACAGCAAAGATGCCCTTATGAGAAACTAGAAAAGTTTTCCTAGCGTACCTTTCACCTCAGCTATCACGATCAGTATCCATGACACCGACAGAACGTTTTGATAAACTTTCTCAAGACAAAGTACGAACACCTTTAAAACTAACTTCTTTAAAATGATTTTGAAATAAGACTCTCTTTTTTTTCTTCTCTTTTTTAGATTATTTTTTCTTAGCTAAAACCTAATTCTTGGCAGTTCAACAATTTTATGCGCAATATCTCACTTTTTTGCATAGATTTAAATCAAAATTGGTATTGTAAGTAGTCACATAGGATAAGGTTTTGTACTAGAATTATTGAAATATAATAACGGCACTCACAACTCAAACTTGTTATGTGTCTGTCCTTATTTTGTACTAGAATTATTGAAATATAATAACGGCACTCACAACTCAAACTTATGTGTGCTGTCCTTATTTTCAGCGTCTGTAAATTTAAAGTTTGAAAAACAACAACATGTTAACCATCTATTTCTTATTTCAGTAAAAGGTCTAGCACAAAATATATGCAAACTTGATGTAAATCTCTAGCCTATAATTGTGCTTCAGATATCTTGTCTTGAGTAAATGAGATACTTCTAGTAACAGGGCGGATTTATCATGCACAGCATATTATTTAAAATAATCTTATTTTGTCCGCATCTTTTGCCCACATTTTATTCTATAAATCCATTTTATATTTAATAATTTTATAATTAACTCTTGCCATTTTAAAAATGTTATAGAAATGAATTGTATGAGGGGCATCCAACTTTATACTTAGCTCTTTTGGTAATTTTAATTAGAGTAAGCTTATTTCGGTTTTGCGATTAACCAGTCCCCCCCTCGATGCTCTCTTAAAATCTCGGAATTGTACTGTTTACACACGCCACGATTCAACTGTACTCCCGGACTTCAAGAACCACCAGTACATTTGCTAAATATGTTTACCTGTATTCTCCAAAACTAAAAAACTTCCCTCCCGCTAGTCTGCATCCCTCCGACCAACACTTTAGCAGTCGTACCCCTTGTTTTTTCCTCCATATTTGTTTTATCCGACCGAATTCTGCCCTTTACCTCTATTTCATGTAGTGCTTTGTAGAAGCAAGTCCCGTTGTGTAGGAGGATAGCTCGTTTAAAATGCAAAGAAACTTTTCGGATTGCAGCGGACAATTTTATCAATCAAATAAAATAAATCCATTCAAACTTGTGTATGTTCAAATAAGAGCACTTTTCAGTTTATAAACACTAGAACATGTCCAATCTCAATCAAAAACTTTAAAAAAAGCAAGTGTTTCAAAATTGTCTACAGTACAACTGTGCAGAACTAAATTGCTCTTGAAGTAATTTGGAATGGTGGCGTCATCCATCTTTTAAAGTGATTATGTCGGGTCATATGGGATACACACAATAATTGTTTTCACCATACCTTTTCAACTTAGAAAAGAAAAGTGTTTCTAGATGGGGTTCCGTAAAACTGAGGCGTGAAATCACGTGTCCTTCCAGGTAATCTTTTACATTCTTTATCTATTCCTCAGTAGAAAAGTTCACGAAGTTTATGGCATTCTGTGTTAAGTTAGAAAAGTTAGAGGTGTCTCGGCTATAGAGTCTCATCTCAACATGTTATTGTTGAGTTTCATTGCTAGTATTGGCCTTTTCTCCTAATCAGGAAGATCTTTATAACTTCAACAACGGGAGACAAGATCTAATGGCTTTGTTAGGAACAGTGCCACATACATAGCAGGGGAAACTTCACCGGCAGAATAATATTTATTTCAAACTATGTTTTGCAATCACAGGTTACTTATTTATTTTCAATGAAACCACGCCAGTTGATATGTGCAATATGTGCTTTGTTTCTCCCCGAGTGCCTTGCCCTTCCCCCCCCCCCCCCCTAAAAAAATCAGCACACACACAAACACACACCCACACACCATCCAACGACTTGAGAATAAGCAGTAAAAATTATTCTTAAAATAACATCTGCTTGCTACTCTAAACTTATCTTTGCCCTGCTACCTGTCAACAACCTAAAAGAATCCCTTGGTGAGTTCAATTGAGCAGGATCTAGTCTACCTGAGACAAGGATGCCAAAAAGGTCGTGCAATGGATGTTTGCCTGGCTGTCTGTGTAAGCTTCAATCCTACTTTTTTCTCAAGCTGTGCTTTCATTTTGACCTATTCATACGCCAGTGCACACACATACACGTTCAACATCACGTGCACATAGTACTAAGCCATTTCATATCGACTGTGGGTAAGCCTTAGGGTATGTCGTTCAGACAGCTTTAATAATCTAATGATTATTTGTGAAGGTAAATTATAAAACTTATAATCCAAAGTAACATATTGAAAGGCAACAAATTCAAGACAAATAAATATTTTCTGATAGAGTGAATCGAGGAAATTAAAAAAAAGTTCGATATTATAATAGTAAAGTAAAATTTGTGTTGACAAATACAGTATTTCTATCACAAGACCTTTAGAAATAAATACTCTTTCACTTCAATCCTTGATGGAGAATCAAGCTTAAGTTATCCCCAAAATGCTTAATAAGAAATAGCATACTATAATGAGTTTTATACACCTGTCCATGCACAGCCTTTTATCCCTTTTTTAAATCTTAAAAGAACCCTCAGCGTTCTTTTATAATATATTTCACAATTAGAAAGTCACCAAAGAATAATTCACGTGACATCCTAGACACTACTGCACTACTGTTATGCTGCTGCTGGTACAACTAAGACCACTATCATTATGAGGCGACGAGAAAATTTAATTATATTTGTTCAATCAATACCTTTAGAAAGCTTTAAGATCACTATCAAATTTTCTCAATGGTCCACATTCAGAATGCAATTTTCGAAAATTTAAACTACACACCATGACTTATATTTCAAATAAAGCCACGACAGAGAACAAGGTACCCTAAATGTATTGATCCCATACTATTCAGCCATTTTTGAATATAATAAGTGGAGCATATGACTATGCGTCCCCTCATCATACCACTGATTGATCCCACCACTATTAATGTTGCCGATAACTGTTATTGTTACTGGTGTTATTGTTATCCTGTTTCTCATTATCAACATCATCATCATCGTCATCATCATCATCATCATCATCATCTTCTTCTTCTTCTTCTTCTTCTTCTTCTTCTTTTTCTTCTTCTTCTTCTTCTTCTTCTTCTTCTTCTTCTTCTTCTTCTTCTTCTTCTTCTTCTTCTTCTTCTTCTTCTTCTTCTTCTTCTTCTTCT
>RQTK01000337.1:265625-284142 GCA_003991915.1 Elysia chlorotica | reverse complement strand
TATTACTATTATTATTATTATTATTATTATTATTATTATTATTATTATTATTATTATTATTATTATTATTATTATTATTTATTGCTATTACTATTGTTATTGTCACTGCTATTATTAATTTAGCAAGCATTTTGACATATTGCGATCATTTTAGTTAAAGAATAAACGTCTTTTTCGGTATTACAACTAATAGAAACAATTATATTTTTTATCATCATAATTATACAATTTTAAAATCTACATTTAATCTTCACTACTTAAAGAAAGAAGAATGATTAGACTTATGCTTGGTAGTTACTCTTACTGCTCCTAAATAATAATGTTCAAGAGTAGCCATGGACTTATGATATCATTCTTTTTTTGTCTAGTTAAAGGTGTGAATTACCCAGTTGACTTTATCTTATCTAAACAATAAGAATTATGCAATGATTAATTAGTCGGATTGATTCATATAACGTTAAGGTGGTAACTCTGATCACAACCTCAAAGGTCGAACTGAATGTGTCTGCCTAAAAAGTTGCTAAATGTATACAAATTAGATTTTGACTCACCGAAATTTGACAATAAGACACACATTATACAACCACACTTAATTGTTTTTGTTTTCAAAACACTCAAAAGCAAATACAATGTACATTTGTTTTACCGAAGTTTAACAACAGAACACGGTGTAAAGTGTGAAATCAGGACTATACAAACAGTGGCGTGGGCCGTGTTTACTGGCTAAATCAATGGAGAATATTACTTACATGTGATGGTTGATCCCGGCTTTCCTCACCTCTCTCCCTGTTACTCCTGGCCTGTAGGAAATAAAAAATAGAAATAAGCCCGGACCTACATAACGTGTGATGGCGTCTTAGAATATAAACGTGTTCGTTTGTTAGCACTTAGTTTTTCATTAGATCTAATCAAGATAGTCAAGAGTATTAAAAAAAAGTTCCTGAAAAATGATGTTGCACACTTTATGTATCGACATGCACGCGCATCGAAGGCACGCTGCTCCTGTCTCTAGATATACACTGAGACGTTTGTAGGCTTAGAACGTGGAGTATTAGAGCAACAGTAGAGAAACACACAGCCAGCTACACTTTGACGAGAGGCTGGGAGGGAGGAAGGGGGCGGCTCCATGACACATGCAGAGGGGATAGCTTCCCCTTGCCTGGTGTTACAGTGTGAGTACTTTCCCTTGCCGCATGTTTGTTCCGTCAACAAAAGCTGAGAAAGAAAAGAAATTCAAGATCACCGCTCTGACAATGTGGATAACTGAAAAACCTATACATTGATATTTGATTTCCCATCCCGTCAAATTTAGGAAAAATTTGTGATCATAATGCAAATGAAAAAAATCTTTGATACAATCCCTAGATTTAAATTCTAAAAAAGGGGCCTTATTGCCATTTAAAAATCAATCATTATCCAAAATTCTTAAAATTCATGATTTAAGTGAACATATAGCATAATGCTGTATTTTAAACCAAAAATATATACAAATGCTACTTGAAAAAAATGTGATTCGTTATCTTATTTTGATACTGAAAAAAAAAATAATAGCCATAAGAGTTCTGCTGTAAAGTCCATGCATAAGTGTATTATTTATATATTATGTACATTTTTTTTCATGGCGGGTCGCAAATAAAGGCCAAAAACAACAACAGCAACAACAAAATAAACCAATACGAACAAAACAAGAACATAAATTTCATATTAAAGGCTCTCTATGTTTTCAAAAAAGTTCTATATGTTTGTCTAAACAACCAAAACATTACTGCACATTAAAAAAACCCTAACAAAAATGAAGTAAAACAAGATTAATGCAATAATCATAAATTTTATTCTGCCAATGTTACGTGAACTTTAAAGAATGAGGAAAACAAAACAAAAACAAAACAAAGCAAAAAAGTAGTTAGGAATCCACATAAGAATAATACTGTTAATTTTCATTCAACTAACGCAAAACGAATGGCAAATGTTGTGACAATACTGCAATACGGATATGTCTACTGTATAGTGTATACTTTCAATAACAGATTCTGGTCCTGTGGCGCAATCGCAACTCCTGATGAAGTTTTGGACTGCATGACCCCCTAGTGCCGCCCTCCATCAAGCGAGGTCCGGGCGTGAATCGACTCGGGCTGACCCCGGCGCTTGCCAGACTGTCCATATCCGACATCATATTGGGAAAGTGTCGGCAAAATAATAAGCCTCCTCCCAATCCTCTTTAAGGAATCTAGATCTAGGGTAGCAAATATAAAAATGGAAGATATATTTAGGCGTCCGACTTAGTGTGTATTTACATGCCTAAGACGTTCGCCTAAAACTAAGTCGTCTTCGTACTTTCAACCCTCAGACTTAATATCTTGCGGTTTCCCCTGACTTTTATCGACTCCTCCGCACAATCCAAGCTTCGTTAAAATCAATAAATCCGCACACATTCAAGTTAATATTTTGGGCGATTAAAGGGAAAGCATTTTGATGTACCTATCAAAAACTTGTGTTCCTGTCGCCTGAATTTCATTTTTCCGTGCCACATTTTATCCAGTTTTTCCTTTCCTTTTTACCTATCCATTTATCAATCAATACATAAAGACATGACATATTTATGCCTCGTCCCCGTCCTCGTCCTCCTCCTCGTCCTCCTCCTCCTTCTCCTCCTCCCCGTCCTCCTCCTCCTCCTCCTTCTTCTTCTTCTTCTTCTTCTTCTTCTTCTTCTTCTTCTTCTTCTTCTTCTTCTTCTTCTTCTTCTTCTTCTTCTTCTTCTTCTTCTTCTTCTTCTTCTTCTTCTTCTTCTTCTTCTTCTTCTTCTTCTTCTTCTTCTTCTTCTTCTTCTTCTTTTTTTTTATCATATACTTCAATTTCTCTTCCTATTCCTGCCCCTCCTTTTCTCCCTACTCTTCCTCACCCTCCTTTTTCTCGATCTTCATTAATTTGTATCCACCAACAAAGCAAGTATAGTTATACGACATCCTCGTCATTTGTTTCCTTTAATTTTTTAAACCGTATTTTCTCTGGGTTACTTGTTGTGACGACATATTGGTGTTTTAATCGAAATATGACTTACACATTTTACTTCCACTACCTTATGTTTCTAACATGTGGACTTTTTTCACATTGACCACACTTGATACCTTTTCAAAGTCTGTCATTTCCCAGTAGCATGGCGCCCCTCTGCTTAGTGTTATTAAAGCTTTACGAATGGTTATGAACAAACTTATAATTTATCTTCACCCAACCGTTTTTTCCTCAATTTTTTTTGTTTTGTAGGTTTAGGATACCTTCATCGATGGCAGAACAAACCCTAAATTTTCAATAAAATACAATCGTCACACATGGATTAAAAAGTTAATGTAACTCGAAAACTCCTAAGTAATGGTTCTGTCTATTCGTTTCGATAGAGAGAGTAGCCCTTCCCCTCACTGCCTCCGTTTTTGTCGAAATGTGTGTGTGTGGTGCCTTCAGAATTAACCATTATATTACTTTCGTGATATAAACACTCTGGCGCTATGGGTACTTCTTTGTACAAGAGCATAACCTTTCCTTTTCAAGTTGATCCCAGTGAAACAGTAGTACCTGTTGATCAAGTTTTTTTAGTGTGGCGCAAATTAATTTGTTCAGTGAGTTGAGCTTTCAAATTTCTTTTTTTTTTCTTCCTAATTGAAATGTATTATATTAATGTTATTTTATGAAAAGACATACCAATTGCTTAATATTTGGAGATGGTTAATTATGCAAAGAAATACATTATTGTATATCCTACGAGTCAACAAACCCGCGTTTCTCCTTCAGGAATGAAGAATCTATTGCTCAAAACGTAAATCACCAAAATAAACTGGCTTTACACTGGAGAAACGTGCAGATGAAAAAAAAAGTAGGTCTCACGTTGTAGTATCACCCTGAAAATTTTGGCAACTGCTTCTCACTACAGCACACGCACCTTATATTACAGTGCGTCATTCACCTAAGGGAAATACCAACCTTTGTCTTTGTCGGAGAGATTAAAGATATATTAGTTGTTTTTATCGGTATTTGTTCGGCACTTTATTGCTTTAACTGTTCGCCTAACTGTGAAGATAAGTTCTCAGGATTACCAAACGCTATTATCAGTTATTTCAATTCCCTTTGACCAATATTTTCAATAGGCGCAGTTTTTTTCTTCTTCGATCGTCCTGTCGAAATCGTTATTTGATACTGCTACACTATTCATTTTTACTTAGAATATGGTACTAACAGCCTTCTAATAACCACCATAACAATTTTCTAAGTGATTTAGAATAAGTCATGTATATGTGATGAAGTGGACGTTAAAAAGCTCTCCCTCGTTGATTACCTTACGGAATTTGTTTTTGCAACGTCTTTTAAAATTTTATTTAAATGTCGGCAAAGAGGAAATGGAAACTGTTCTATTATTCTGACATTTATTATGTTTAGGAGAAATATCTTCAAATACACTGTGTCTTTTTTCCTAGTCCACCGTGTTAGCCCACAGGCCTGTGTAATAGGCGCACAGTTTAATTTAAGCATCAATTTACAGCTGGGGATTTCGATTCCGCCTGTGTCTAGTTTAGCCTTCCTAGAGCTTGATTGGGGCATGCATGCTGATACCTTGTAGATCAATAAACACTATCGTCTTGGGCCCGAGGTGTTTATATGTCCTCCGGCTAAGCCTTACCTTGCAGCTGTCAGTACTCAGGGATGTCACAAATACAGTAAATCAAGTGGGGGTATCCCTGGAGCCTGCTTGCTCGCAAGCTGTTCAATCTCATGATGCACGGCCAGATTAGTGGCCCGTGTGATGTTCTGTATGTAGATGAGCCTTATTATCCACAAAACCATCGCTGTGGCTCATTGATCGTTTATCAAAATGGTATCGAGCGAGTCGCAGTTTATTATTGGACGTCAGCCGTGAACTGATCAAGTCAGGGGATAAAATCGCCAATATAAACAACGTATAATTGGCCATAGCTATATATAGAGAGTTTTCAGGGCGTGCCAAAATAATATGACACGTCAAATCTGCTCGGTTAGGATATGATTTAGTCTAGGAAATACAGTGTCTTGACATGTTTAGAAGAAGAAAAAAATGGGTATTAAATTTGTCTTGCAAAAATCTACAAAAAAGGTATTTTATGAACACTCGAATTTTAACTTCAAATGAACATGTTGCGAATAAAGGAACTAATATTTAATCTACTCATTCAAATATCTATGTACATGTCATATTTTCAGTAATGATAAATATATTAAGTATGTTAATTCGTTGAAAAATTGAGGGGCAAATAAATTTAATTGCAGAGAAGATCACCTGTCGTTCTTCTTCGAGAAAAGGATAAAAAAACAAACAAACAGCGGTAACAAATCTAACTAGAACCTAAGTGCTTGATTTTCTACCTTCTTCTAGATTTTTCTAATCTTTTCAAAGTGCTATATTTTTGTCCGCTAGACATAGGGCTAAAGCGGTGCAGATAAATTTAAATATATTGGAATATAAAATAACCACCAACGCCAACGACCGAAACAATGCATGTTGCTGGATAGTTAAAAGGTGATTGACTTATGCCCTTACTGATACATTTAAATATTGTCTAAAATAAAAGCTCCTTTTTTAACTTAAAACAATATGTGAAACGACAAAAAAGTGATAAACAAAAGGCAGACTTTCTGGTTTTCTGAATAATTATTAAGAAGTTAAACATGGCATTGAAGGTTTTATTATCTATCAAAGCAGTTAACACTAGACTTTTGACTGCAAAATATGTAACCCCCATTTCTTTTCCCCGTAAAGATATGAAAAATGTATCGACGAGGTTGGGCTTACCTACTTGCATGGGTACATTCTACCTTTTCCAGAGGGTTCTTAGATGTATACATTCCGCCTCTTTCATTTCATCACCATGATCTAGCGGCTAATAAGACTCCCCTTTCACCTCTACACCTCTACAAACATAGACGTCAATAATCCAGATGGTAAAGGGTTTGATGCGAGCAAGGATAAAGATTCAACTGACATAAACACAGAGAATGTTGATGATAAAGGCGCTACTCAAGGTTTGATTTAGCATGAGATTAATATGAATTATGACCGTGTATTAAAGCAGAAAACTTGTATACGTAAATAATAATAAAAATCAATGTAGGCCTAATAATGCACTTCGGGAGACATTCCTTCACCAAAAAAGGCGATTGGATTTATTTGAAATCAGTTGGTCTTATAACTTCGTAGGTATATAACAGAAGCCTCGTCTTCCATTTCACTTACTCTTTTTCACAATTTTAACATACAACCATTTCATCCAATTGAACAAAAAGTTAAATTTACATTTCAAACAAACTACTTTAAAAGCCATGTTTATAAGGTTTGAGTTTCCCACACTATGACAGGATCATAGATAGAGGATAAGGTATCGCGGCGAAGATAAAATAAAAGTTTTAAATATTAGATCTAGTAGTCCCTATGTTGTCTGTGTGTCAAGCGTCCAAAATTGATATCTATTACGCGTAACTGAAGTTTACCTAAAACGAATGAAAGAATCTACAGAATACTGAATACTTGATTTAGATCCCTGATCTAAATTAAGTTTTTTAGATCTAGAGTTTGAACAGGAGGTATTTGATATACACTCTATATCTAGATCTTCAAAATTTAGTTATAGCTAAGATTCAGGTGATCAATGAAAGCTGCCTGGACCTAATAATGATAAGTGAATGACTTGGTATAATAATAGATCTACTTTTATAAGGGTTCTTAAAAATTCAACTACAAAATATAAAACAATGTTAACATGATCACCATTGAAATAAAATGGGTTTGTTTCGCCTCCAAGTCAAACAATCAGCTGACCGGCAAAAATTACTAAAGTTAAAGGTTCGTAACTTCGACCGAAAAACGAAATCAAGATGGCGCAAAAAAGTGAGAGGAAACATTTTAAACGTATGGTATTCCGTTTGATTTTTAAACAGTCTTAAGATTATTCTGATACTAAAGCTTATTATAAACCTAGTGCTCAATGCTCTGCAACAACATGAAAAATTGCAGAAGAATACTTGCTGCCGTTTTTAATGCATAGAAAACAAAGATTTTTTTCTATTTTTTTTTTACTCTTTGATATATAGATCTATAGATATTCTTTCAATGTGTAGAGACTTCACTACTATCCTCAAGTTTTGGCAATATATGCCTCAAGTTGTTACCAAGCCAAAGTAGTAACCATTGCTGATGAACTAAAGGCAAGCTTTTTATTTCCGTTGCTACGTCTGACACATTTCTCTTCCCCCCAAAATGAAATGTTGGATGACTAGCCCGAAGCTGCGACGGAGGATCATATCGGTCTGTCTAACTAGCCGAACAATCTTGGTTCTACCGGTCTAACCTCATTATCTTTATTCTTCATCTAAAACTAAGTTTCGTCTTTTCTGACGTTTTGAATACAAATCAATACTAGTTCTGTCAAGTGAAAAAGATAAAATAGTGACATTTTATGGATAGACAAATAAACAAACAAGCAAACAGACTAACAACCAGACAGGCAGATAAAGTCAAAGACAGAGAGAGATAGAAAGAGAGAGAGAGAGAGAGAGAGAGAGAGAGAGAGAGAGAAAGACACCCCCTCTAAGAAGAAGAAGAAGAAGAAGAAGAAGAAGAAGAAGAAGAAGAAGAAGAAGAAGAAGAAGAAGAAGAAGAGCGAGTGAGATAGAGAGATGAAGAAGAAGAAGAAGAGCGAGTGAGATAGAGAGATGAAGAGAAAGAATGAGAGGTATTATTAGAGAGAAAGAAAGATACTGTAAGAGAGAGAACATGTGCGTGATATAATGGACAGGATATATAGATAGAGAGAGAGAAAGAGAAAGAGAGCGAGTTTGTGACTGAGAAAGAGAGGAATAAATTAATGGGTAAGCAAGAGACACAGCAATAGGTCTTAACACTATATTGGGATAACCTATTACCATAGACGAGGTATATTTACATAACTAACTTTTAACCAGAATATCGATCACTGACAGTTTACAAAATACAGAGGCAACAAAATATTTTGACATAGGATAGTCTTAGTCCATTTTGCCGTCTGTGATGATTTAAAAGTTTCAAATGGCCGAAATCATAACAAGTCACGCACTATTAAAGCTGGAAAAGCTTTTTGTTCAAGAATTTACGCACCCAGGGATGCTCAACAGTTCCCAAGTCACCAATGTAAAATAAGGAGCCGCTGTGAACGGTTCCGCACGTGGGTGCATCAGGATTCGCACCTTTAAAGCCGTTCTGCGTTGCGCACTTTCACCTTATCATTATGATCTTGGCAGGAGTTCTTTCCACGGGCATTGTTGAAATGGAGGGAACAAAAAGCAGTAAGAACAAGATAAAACTCATACAGTTCAAGTAAAAACATGCCTTCATGCTACTCAAAACCATTTTTACAATATATTTTTATAAGTAAGGGACCCCGCAGAAAAATGTACGTAAAATACTTGTTGGGCAGATATGATGAGTGTTTCTTGCCCGAACATGATAAAAACACAACAACTGTAAAATAAACATCTAGTCGGGGTGCACTGTAAAGAAAAGACATACTTTTTTGTCTTAAAATCATTTCTTCCTCAAAATAAGATGTTAACAAAAAACTTAATCGTTTATAAAAACGGGAATAATAATATTTAAGTGAGATAGATATGAATTGGTGACAGCCATTTGCAACAATTCTAATTACATTTATTATTTGCTACGCATACACCAAATTTTGAGATTTCTTGCAATGTAACTTAGATCGGACCCCACCCCCACCCCAACAACAAACAAACAATTTCGTTTCAGATATGATTAAAAAAAAATGATAATTTACTTGTTTTCGATTGGTTGTAAATGAGAATTCTGTTTATTCAAAATGCACACAACTAGTTCCTCTATTAGATAACAGTTTCGTGATTTATTATCTAAAAATCAATGAAGTCTAGCCGTCACCGTACGATTACAACTCTTTTTAAGATATGCGAACAGAAAGCGTAAAGCGAGTTTTAAACTACCGCGACGTTGTACTTACGACCCTGGACCACTAACACACTGGTTGAGGCTTTGTCGGGTTGTCCCATAGTTTATTTTCTGTCAGCAGTTGTTCTTTAATATCTATTTATTACTTTTAAATTAAACAATGAGTTCGAGTCTGTGAGCAATATGCATATGCACAACACACAGCCAAATTTTACATTGCCTTGAATGAGTAAATATATCAGGGATACAGTGCTCATGTGCGTAGCATAGCGACAGACAAATTAATTATGAATGCCCCCCCCCCCCCTCTCTCCTCTCTCTCTCCCTCTCTCTCTCTCTCTCTTTATAAGAGGTTATAACCGAGTCATACCTTTGATCGATTTAGAACAAGCAGAAAGCAAAATGAATATTAGATGTTAACAACTTTTTTTCTCAACGTCGTTTACTTATGCACATATACTAATTTTTAATCACTTATGATTTATTTCAGAGACCCATCCTCTATCAACATTTTTCTATCAGCTTACACATTTTATGCAACACTAGGACAGCACTCGACAGGCCATTATTAGGTTTATTATCAGACACGGTAAAGGAGGTAGGGTGGTGAACATTGTGATAAATATACGCCAATGCACAGGGAAGCTTAGATCTTGTACGACATTTATTACCAGGATAAGAGAATCTAATAAGAAATGTCACTGGGCGCAATAAAAAGGCCACACGAGGGTTTACTTGTATGATAGCTATAAAAACAACGCTGCGAAATGATTGGAGTAAGGTCTCTGAGATAAATGATCTGCAGCTTAACAGGAACTGAATGTAGAACAAAAATAAGAAATCTTTATTGGTGTTCATTATTATCTGATTATTCTGGAGGGCCTTTAATTTTCAAAACTTTCAGAATAGGCTGCTAACCAAACCTTAAATAATAAGTAAGGATTACATATTCTTCTATTACAAACATCAAAACACAGGTAAAGGCAAAACATATTGCACACTATTTTTTTTTAAGAATAGCCCTTGCTTGCAGCAAGGTGCTAATAGTTAATTAAACAAGCTATATGAAACAAGCACACAAGAAAAAAAGAAAGAATGGAAGATTCCAATTCCTAGGACTCAGATATATTTTTCATTAAGAAGATTGTGTTAAGCTTACCAAAACCCCACACGATAGATTTCTAATTCCAAGTTAATACATTGTTTATAAGAGCTAGATGAGCTGAATAGGTTGAACAATCAAAAAGGCCACGTGTTTCGTTCGTTTTCCGTACACCTAATAAAATTGTTAATATCTTAAAGCAAGGAAAACAATGTGGTATTGCATCCGTGCACATTTCCTAATTATTGTAATACGCATCTTGGTGGACTTCAAACTAACTAACATCAAACAAATATCTTTGTTATTCAATTTCAAGCTGAATAATTTAATTAGCAATTTTATGAGGTTTAATTTACCATAACTATTTGAGCAATAATATTCAAACTTAGTCGTAAATTTAAAACTTATGCTGTCTTATTAATTGTATTATCAATACCGTTGCCATCTTATTCAGACCTGCAGGAGTTTTGGTTTTGACTTTATTGTCTTCCCTTGCTCAATATGCGTATCGTGGCAAAATAAGTATAAGACGACGCAATTTTTGGACTCTCCTTAAACAACGAAATAGCAACGACATCAATTAATCTAAATAAGTAGCATACAATTTGCTCTATAACAGAGCAGAACAAAAAGTAAAATCAGGAACAAAAACCCATACAAGTAGCCCAAATCTGCACAACCAGATGGCTGCTAAGCGCAACAACCATAGTGAGAAGCACAGTAATTAAGAATAACGGCTTTACAATCTGCGAGCGCCCGAACTGTGGAAGGCCCCGCGCTTCGCAGGGGCTATGAATGTCTCGGGAGATCTAATAATAATCTCTGAAGAGATGAGAGGGGTCCGCATCTCCTCGCGGGCATCGGCCACAATATTGCGGACTGGTCGTAAAACAGTCATTCACCGGAGACACTTGACTGACCACACAAGCTCCGCGCTCATAATTGCTAAGGAGCCGTAGCTGAGAAACATGAAAAGAACTTGTCTGAGATGAAAACACGTAAGTGTTGGATGGAAAGTAGAGGTATAACAAAAGAGGAAAACCTTACAAAAATCAAAAAGGATTTTATTGGGAAAAGAGTGGGAGAGATAGATATAATATAGACTTTTAGAAAAAGTGACTGTAAATCAATGATCAATTCTTCACAAAAAGGAGCGTTCCTTTAAGCAGTAGATTTCTAGTAACTTAATATTTGCAACGAGACCTGATCGGTCAAGAGCTAAATAAATAAAACTGTAGAAAAGAAAAAGATTTGTTCTTTTGTAACAAGCAAGTGCAGCAAGGGGTAGAACAGTTGACTGAGTTTTCCGAGCCATCCTTTAGGTGGCTGTGAGACTGGACGTTAAGGGCAGCCCAGGGAAAAGGAAGACTTAACCACGGAATAAGTTCTTTTTATAAATCAGGAGAGACAAAAACCTTTAACGAAAGTTCTCTTCAGTTAATTAAACATAACTTTTCTTGTGTGCAATATTTGATCAAACAGTATCGAAGGGTATCGAAGAAAATAAATGAAACATACTCTCTTTAAAAAGATTGCCGCCTAAAAAGATATGCATTTCATGTACTTAAAATTATCTATCTATATCTGCCCCTCTCCATACAGCGCTTTGATATTTACAATCTGTATGATAAAAAAACAACGAATTACCCATCAGCCCCATCCCTCGTCTTCTTCTCATTTTTCTTTGCTGTTGTTGTGGAATTACATGTTTGAGATAAATCTATCGAAAACCCACTCTCAAAGAGTAGACAAAATAAGAAAGAAATCCTCCCAAATTATTGGCTGTGAACTAACCCCTTTCAAAGACGTGTATGTTTTACAAGTAATGAATGAAGCTAAATGTATAATATCAGACATAAACCACCCTCTTCATAGTGAATATGAAACATCACAAAGAAGAAACAGATTAATATAAAAAAGGAATAGACAGATATAAAAACTCGTTTGTACCAGCATCCACCCGATTGCTGCAAAATTACTTTACTTCGAGTGGGGCGAACTGACTCAAGAGTTGGATCGTTGGTCTCCGGATCGGGAGATCCGCGGTTTGTGTCCCATGGTTGGCAGTTTTGTTTGTCCAATTTCGTTCCCTGTATCCCCGCACTGTTTTCTTGTGTGGCGGCACATAAAATTGTCAGACGTCAGTCTTTGGACCCATCCCAAATATAGTATAAGTAGTGCTGCCACTGGGCGTTGGATCAACCCAACTCAACGCCATACTTAGAAGACTTTTGTTTGTAGTGGTATGTGTATTCTTGTATATGCGAGATGATGTATGTATTTCAAAATAAGAATACTGTATGTCTAGCAGTGTATAATTTCAACAATTTTACATGTGAATGTAAAATGCTCATATTTATTTTCTTATGATTATTTTTTGTATCACAAATGAACAACTGATGTTGTGATATTGAATCAAATGTATTATTGTACGACCAATAAAATTTTCCCTATGAGATAATAAAGGCTTATCCACTCTTATCTTCTCCTCCCCATTCTCATAATCTGCCTTCTCCTCTTTGTCCTCCTCCTCGAGTTTTTTTTTACCAACACTGTTTAAAAAAAATCGAATCGATATTTATAGACTAAGCGTTTCCCTAAAAAGCGTTTTCGCAATTACAGTAAAGACCCCCCTCCCCCCCACCCCCCCCCCCCCCACTGTTCCTAGCCTATCCTTGCTTCTTTAGACCCCTAGACCAAGCGCGCTATCTTTCCAGTGACTGAGATCTTAACGTGGGTAATGACGCGACATGGACATCCGACTCCCCCACAAACGAGACTGATTTAAAGGGCTGGCCTAGCCAGGGAAGCCTCACAGGGGAAACAGTTCCTTTACACTCCAGTTGGCTGGCGGGGAGTGTAAATCTACCGGTAGTGATTGGATGCCTGGTGCCAAGACAACTGGTTCTTTCTTTCTTTTTTACCCTCTTTTTAGAGCAAAATCGTCTCTTTTTAAAGATCCTTACACTGAGGAACCAATTGTCGTATAAAATTGCAAAAATTAATCGTCTTAAAATGATATGTTTTTGGCAAATTTTCAAGAATGAATGAGTAACGTATCGTTGCCTGATCCCTCCCTGCACACACATACACACACATTAATTTCTGTCTTTTATCAACATAGAATGTTATCTCCCTTCAAAAGTATAAGCAGGTTTCACAAGTGATACCAGTAAGGAATATGAAAATGAATAAACTTTCATTTGGTTTTAATCTGATTGCATCTATATATAACATTTTGAAAACGGTTCTTTTAATTAAAAAAAGGTAAATCATTGCTATTGTTTAATTTACCTGTAGAAGCTAGTTAGAGTTTTCTTCTCTCTCGAAATTGCCGTCGAGGAAAACAATACTCCTTCTCCGACTTCCCTTTTACTGTAAATAAATAAAAAAAATAAAAACACATAAAAAAACTAAACAAACACACGCAGAATCATAAACCCTATATACCGCTTACAAAACAAATCGAAACAAAACAAAACAGCAACAACAAAAACGACAACAACAACAGCAGCAAGAAATAGAAAAAAGCAACCAACAACAACAACACGACAACATATCCCCACAATTTAAACACTAACTGTTGATTCAAGATGTCTGCAATGACATGTAATGCTTGATCAATTGCATCTTTTATTGAACTTGAGAAGACAGTGCAAATATATATCCCCCCTTCCCTCAATCACGGCATAAAAAAAATGTGTTTTTAATTTGAAAATTTTTTGTTTCAGTTTTCATTCATAACTTTCTATCTTTACCCTATACTCAATATAACTAGATACAACAACTGTGTGATATATCGTAAGCCAATGTGTTGGGCAAATTGTCAGCACAATAACCACAATTGCAATTCTAAGGTTCCAAACTTCCATAAAGCTATAAAAGAAACCCCTGTACGCAATGATATAACCTTTGTTTTCCTCTGTACGACGCGGTATACTGATCGTGAATGGCAGAGTCTGATCAACCCAAGAGTTTTCGATCGACTCATTTCTGGTCTGAAGAGCCGCCATCGTTGCTGGCAAAAGTCTCTAAATGTCTCCTGTCACGTCGCTGAAAAGAAATCTCAGACGTTGAAAATAAGGGGAAATTGGAAAATGGGTTGTGAACGAAGCACGAGAGAAAAAATGTAAATGGCGAATAAGAATTCACTATTAAATTCTTAACTGTTTGTAATTTTTCCTTTATTTTTCACCGTATAATTTATTATTGGTAGAAAGATTAACAGCAAAAGAGGGAGAGAGAGAGTTGAGAGAGAGAGTGAGTAAGAGATAGAAAGAGAGAGATCGAGTGAGAGAGAGGAGACAGACAGATAGACAGAGAGACATAGAATAGAGAGGAAGAGATACAGAGCGAGAGGAAGAGAATGAGTGAATGGGAGAGAGGGAGAGAGAAAGAGAGAGAAAAGGGAGAGAGATAGGCAGATAGAGAGAGAGAGAGAGAGAGAGAGAGAGAGAGAGTTAGGGAGAGAATCTTAGTACAGGGGGAGAGTGTGAGATATATTTTGTCCAAAAAATGTCTATAGATTTGTGCCTATTTGTGTGCCTTGGTTTAAAAGGACTTTTATTTTGCTACCAGTCAATAGTTACGTTTTTATCCATTAATTTTATGTAGCCCTGATGTTGTTAAAATATGACATCTTGTTACTTTTTGTCATTGAGAAAATTCAAGTAATATAAATTGTGCTAAAAAGTGTCAACCTAAACTGCCGATTTCAACTTGTTGACACTGGTTGACACATACAAATAGGCACATTTATTTTAAGACTAATTAAAAAAAACAACAACATAGACATTGAATATCTTAGCCTAACTTTGAAATACATTTTTGAGATTTTATGAAGTTAAAACTTTTAATACCATAATGAATATTAAATGAATGCATTCATTAATAACATTATAAGTAGAATAATTGATTACAGCCACATTCGGTGCACCCCCTGCATTGCACCCGCTGCATCTCTTTTACATTGTGCTTTGTCAATAATATTATTTTTTTTTATGATACTTTCAACACACGTAAGCCTGAAAACATATTTAAAGGAAAAAAAATCAGCACTACCTCCTGATCAGCATAATTTTGTCCACCACCACATCAACTCAAGATTCTCCATTTCCGTCCTATCGCCCTTATTTTTTGAAAAAATCGATAGTTTAATTTTACAGTGACCCCCCTTGGGTTGCCACAAAAACTTGGACGGGCACTTGCTCAGTTTTTTTTTTTTTAGAACCGTATGTTCAGAAATCGAAGAAAACCTTTGCATTTTCGATATCCTCTGGCTAGATCTTTACAAAAGGCTGTAGGAAAGACAAAAGAAAATAAGTTTATATGGTTTTAGACCAGGTGCCCCATAATGCAACAGGGCGTCTTTAAAACTAGTTATATAGAATTATGACTGGCTAGACCGTGTCATCATTCTAATCGGCACAAACAAAATTATAATGCTTGCTCATCAAAACTTGGACTTTATATCATAAAAAGGACATTACCAGTTTTATAACGAAACGTAACCAAATTTGGATTTTTCTTTGCAACGAACAATATAATTTATGTCTATGATATTTTACTGTATCAGATAGCGATAAAATATGTCATGCATCCGAATTATCCTGTAGCTTTTACGATTGATCGTTTTTGTCTGTTAATGTAAGATTTCAAAATATTTTTAAATGTATTATATGCTCATTTTTTAAAGGTTAATACTACTTATCCATATGCATGTGGTATATAATATTGAAAAAAATTTATGTTTTAGTTGTACATAAACCGAACTGATCATTTTATTATAGAATGTACATTGTATATAAATAATATGTAGCCTATTTAATTGTTGTATATTATTACACAATTCTGTTATAGTGGTAAAAAACAGAACTGATGATTTATTATGGAGTATCCATAGATGGCCCTAAACTCGATCGCTATGAAGGCTATGCAAATCAATAGTCTATGAAGTATTAACATGACACATGGCTTCTACACCCCACCCTTCTACTTGAAATCTTCATCTCATTCGCATGCATCCCTTCACACCTAAAAATCGCAGGCTATGATAATCTGGACAGCCAGGGAATTGTAAGATCTGCCTAATAACAGGCACCGGATGTGCTGGGCAGATCCCAGGCCGAAAATTGACAACGCGCTTGAAATGATCTGGCAGATTCAATGCGATACAGCGTAAATCAATAAGCTTTATGATTGTATAAAATCTAAAAGAGAAAAGCCTCAGTTGGAAGATGGAACTCCGTTCTGAGACCTTGAGATAGACTTGGTATATCATTAGACTTACTAAGAAACTGATAATAGGGTCATGCTAGTGTAAAGTTAAAAAAGAAGTGATAAAAATAAATGTGGATGCTTGTTATTGATATAATTGTAATTTTTAAAACATTTTAGCTAAAGTTTGTTTGCTGGATTCATTTCATTTTGAGAAGTATCATCATGATACCAAAACAAATAAACACGAAGGTAAAATGAGTATTAAATATTATATGAAACTGGCTTTTCTCTACGTATTTCTTGATTTATTTGTGGTTATTTTTTCCAAATTAAATACACACCAAAGAAAAAAAAAAGAAAATTAAATGAATAATAGCAAATGAAGATGGTACTAAAATAAATCCAATAATAACTGTCTGCAAAGCTGTAACGCGCTGGAGAACCGGGGAATCAACCCAACAAAAACACACGAACTTGCAATATAATGCGATAACGATAATATACGCATCCCGCTGACAATAGAGCCACACAAAATATAATGAATACAATTAAAAAACAGGCAAATCTAAAACAACAGATTATATATTTTTTAGTATATATTTTGGACATTCGACAGCTCTAACTTAGGTACGAAGATAAAAAAAAAAATGACGGAACGTTTGCAATGTATTCACCTAACCCTCCACATACTAAGTATTTTCTTTAACTTTAAGTCTGTGACTTTTCTGTTTTCTTCTTATACTGTGTGCATGTGTTATTGAAATTAAATTAGTTATGAGTACTAATTTCTTGTTACTTCTTGTGTCATAACTTACTTACAATTCGAACGGTTTATTTTACATTTAATTTGAAGTGTTTTTCTCTTCCTGCAAAAATTATTATAGTATTTTTGAAACCTGAGTTTATGAACATCCAAAATTCCCCATTTTTTTTGTATAAATCGGGTAAAAAGGAAAAGAAGACAGCTCACCCTACTCAAGCACAGGGAACTGGGACTGTGAAGTGAGTTCAGAGAGAAGAAAGGTCTTGAGAGAGAAAACTTTAGCAAAGGAGACATTCTGTAAGAGATCTCGTTAGAAAGAGAGAGAGAGAGAGAGAGAGAGAGAGAGAGAGAGAGAGAGAGAGAGAGAGAGAGGGAGAATGATGTATCTGGCCTGGAAGAAAAAGGATCACTTGTGGTGTCGGTCTGGCAGTATCTTCTTCTCAATTTTCCACGAGTTCGCCGGACATGTTACAGGGAAAGTTTACACTCGCCTCTGTTGTTTACTCTTACACAAAAGAGAAGCCCCACGCCTCTCAAGGAAACCGAAAGAGATAGGAAGAAAATCCTTGAACTTGCAGGGAAAGAAATGGAGTTTCCGTCTTTCAGAATATTTCAAATGAACCGGCGTCCACTAAAGAAATGTTTAAATCTTTGAACAGAATATGTTCCCCGAAGGATAAAGATTTGGATTGAATAGGGTTTCGCAGAGTGTCAGATCCTGTGCACTGTGCATTCATGGGTTACATGGGTTATTTTTTAGGTTAAAGAATAAAATCAACATACTGCGGAAAGATTATCATCTTATTTCTGAAAAAGGAAAATACAAATTAAACATACTTTGAGTGCCGTTACTCTTCAAAATAAACATTCCAAATATATGGATGGAGCAAATTGTCTTACGTTAAGAAAGAATCGAATAATAAATAATATCAACAGTTGCTGTTCCTGCCAGAATAAATATCTAAAACAATTATTAGGACTCTTCATACAACGGGCTTATTCCTAGCCCAAGGAAACCGAAATATTACCTAGACAAGGGTCATAAACATGCAACAACACAATTCTTATGTTAAGTTATAACATAACGAAAGTGCAAGATCAAAACAAGAAATGTAAGATTTGTCATAGGCGCGCTAGTCAACTTCTCTTTTCTATCAACTTCAGAAACAGCGACCTGATTCAGGAAAATATTTTTATGCTTTGTGCGGTGGCAGTAACGGATGAACGAAAAAAAAAAAGGAAAGCAAAAGTCAATGCATCCTCCTTTTATACAGGTCGTATCAAATAACTATTAGCAATTGGAATATGAAAAGACAACTGATTTTAGCGACAGAGTGCGGAGAATTCAGTAGGCTCTCTTCATTTATCAGTAAGAATGAAATATTAAAAAATGCAATCTTTTTGAAACCGTGCGAGAAAATAAATAAGGTAAGAGGCGTCTAGCGTCACTCTTGTTCTT